>JAOXYD010205495.1:0-21211 GCA_028565735.1 Pinacopodium congolense
TAAGTACGTTGGTTTTAAAAGTAAAAATCATTTCGAACAACCATCAATTTTAAAGTCACCTAACCAACGCAACACAAGTCCATGGAATGTTCAAGGAAGGACACTTTTTCTCTAAAAATGGAAGCTAGGTTTGAGAATTGAAGACCTAAGATCAAAGAACATTCCTATATAGATATAAAACCATAAGTGACCATTTGAATACTACTCTATATTGGGATTAAGCCATCTGGTAAGTTTTATAGGCAAGCCCCTCCTTATGAATAAAATAACAATCTTTATAAAAATATTGAACTATGAAATAGGCTATGTGGAATTTATACATGGTCACATTTTGCATGAATCTATTCATCAAATAAAGATGAATTAAATGTCTCCTATCAAACCAGTTTAAAAGTAGCTAACTAGAGAATGGATAACTATTGGAAGAATTTTGCACCAAGGGGAGAATAATATGAAATGATTATAGGAGAAGAAGTAACAAAGGGAAGAATCCATGATGAAAAAGAAGAACAAGTCCCTTGCAACTAAAAATTTTAATGAAAGTAATGCGTACGAGAAGCAATATCTATGGGAAGAACCAATGATGAAAAATAAGAGCGATTCTTCTACAACTCAAAAATCTGCTTTTACTATGTGCTCCACTCCTAGTAGGTCAAAAGATGAGTAGATTATGAAACAAACTAAGTCCTTATATAAGTCTATATATTTAGGAATCTTATAAAACAAAAGTAGGGAGCTAAAAAATGAGAAAACAACTTCTCAATCTTTCCAAAAGGAAGAATCAGAGATCTTGAGAAGAAATGAAACAACATACTTTAAAGAGATAAATAACAGACAATGTAGGCAAAATAAAAATGCAAAAGTCCTAAAAGATGAGCAATCAACAGATAGGATGGTTACAATGGAAGTCAAATCAATCTAAATTCAAAAAGTACTTAAAAGGGAGGTCAATTGAGTGTTATAAAAATTAATCCTAGTCTAAAATTTTAAACAACCTAAAACCAATTCAAGGAATGCAATCTCCTAAGCCCAAATTCACCCTAAAGAAATGTCTTAATGAATATGCAATGGTTAAGACTCAATGTACGAAAATCCAACGAAAAAATTACAGAAATATAATAATCAATTTCCATTCACAATTAACAACAATATATAAGTAAATCCCTGGTACAATTAACACTAATACTAAGGTAAATCAATGGCATAATACCTCAATATTGTAAAGTTGGAACAATTGCACAAGTGGTCATCAATAAACACATAAGTCAATACCATAATAAAAATATAAAATTTGGAGTACACTCAACAATAATGTAAAGAGAATAGGGAAGAGAAGAGACACCAAAATTGATAATGGTTCAACAACCTTAACGTTGCCTAATCCACTCATAACACCCATGATGCTGGAATTTGCACCATCAACAATGTAGTAATCACAATCTTCTTCAATGAGTAAATAAAAACCCTTATAAATCAAAATCTTATTTGTTAAAGGTGAAGAGTAATCTTTGACAATCTTTTTAAAGACAAAGAGGAGCTTTTATGAATACTTTTTAGAGGCAAAGAGTGACCTTTACAAGATTATCCTACAATAGTAACTGAAAATACACCAATTCAGGTGTTTCACCTGAAGCACAATAAACAAGGACTCTGAAGTAGATAAAAAAAATTAAATGTATACCCAGTTCCCTTTGTAAACTCTAAATAAAAAAAATGATGATTTTTAAACTTAAAAATCTGATTTATTATGATAAAGATGAAAAATTAAACAACACAGAAATCTATAAATTGGATAGCTTGATGTTTATAACCATTTATACTAAGAAACTCAAATAGAAATACAATATGACCAAGACAAGTGTTTATGGACTTCTTAGAGACTTAAACATATAAAAAAATTCAATTAATCAAATAAAAACTCAACTAAAAAAAAAGAGAAATTAGATTGAACCTAATGTTACACCAACATTTGATAGATTTGAGTATAATATCTTGTAAATGAAAAAATATTAATTTATAAACGTAATAAGGTGATTAAATTTGACTTGTGACTTTATATAGACCTTAAAAAGTAATAGAATGATAAATTTGAAGCTAAAAAAAGGGATATAAAAATATTAGAGCATAGAGATAAATATAAAGCACATAAGCTATTTGGAGAAACAATGAATACTCAATGACTAGCTCTTGCATAAAAGCAATATTAAAATAAAAATACATAAGTTAAACCCTTCAATAGAGATTAAGAAATAGGGTTTAGAAGTACAAAACCGAATATGGAGCTAATAAGAACATATTGAATATGAGCAACATAAGATTTAAAGCCTTTGTAATATAACTTGTAGAATTCTTACACACAATTATTTTGAACTTATTTTTTGGTTTTTTTTTTCAAATGACTCCTTAGTATTAGGAATAGGGTTTGAGATATCTAAGAGACACTGGACAACTCAGATGACAGTTTCAGAAGAAAAAATTTTGAGATTTCTCCAAGAATTCAAAGTTTACATTTTAAGAAACTGATCAATGGAAGTTTCTATTGGGGATCAACAACATTGTTGTTCTTGGGAATAACTGTTGTTAATGTCTAGAATATGGACTATAATAGCCCTTTTAAAACCATAGTTGATATTATTAAGATGCATAATATAAGTTCACAAACATAAATCAAGGTAGAAGAGATGATGTATAAACTTACAAAGTTCAAAACCATCAATCATGCCTACTTCTTGAATAATCATACTAAATCTATCTCACTCATTGTTTTGGTAAATATATCGGCCAATTGATGTTGTGTGTATACAAACGCAAATTCTGTACCACAATTTTGTACACAATCCCTTATGAAATGATATCTAATCTCAATGTACTTAGTCTTTAATGTTGAATTATATTTTTAGTTAGGCAAATGGTACTAGTGTTATCATACCTTATGGGTATCTTAATAAGATCCATGCTATAATCCCTAAGTTGTTGCCTATGTAAAAGGAATTATGCATAATAACTACTAGTCACTATATATTTCACTTCAATAGTTGATAAAGCTACATAATTTTGTTTCTAGCTTGTTAATGGGTAAATTACATTATTTTTAAGACATGATATGTAGTATTTTTACACATTAAAGGTATAAATTCAAGTTATTCATGAGTTCTTTTTATTAAGCTTAAGGTTTAAGATGATTTTAAAGCTTATGAAGTGAAATTTGAGCCAAAAGGAGCAAGAATGGTGCTAGCAGTCTATAAATAGTGGTTACTAGAAAGTTTAAACGATGCTATTGATATCTTGAAGAACTGTAATTTAGGTCACTTTTTGGTTCTTAAACGATGATAGTTAAACGATTTTGTTTAGGTGTTTATGAACCACTATTTAGATTACTGTTATGCATCATTTTTTATAGTTTTAAAGGACAAAGGAAGGAAATCACAAATAGACACCCCAAAAACTAATAGCCACATAAGACATATATAAAGAGCTTAAAAATATAGAGAAGAGGCAAATTAGAGGGAGAAAGAAGAAAAATACAAAGTAGTTTAAAAAGTGATGTTTGTTCTTTCTTTGCATTAAGTCAATGAATTAAAGCCTTCAAGAGAATTTAAGACGGATTGAAGAATGAGATTCCAAGAAAAAAATATCAATTGTGGTTATATTCCTTCATCTTTCTTTTTTATTTTGTATTTAATCTTTTTTTATTAATGAATATGTGTTTTCTTTTTATATTATTGTTTTCATTGTTGAATATATGGGCTTAATTTGTTTACACAGTGTTAGGATTAAATGGATTTTTGATGTTTTGAAGATTTTTGTCTAATTAAAGTGCTTAATTTAATTTTACTTGAATTGGTTATCTTGATAGGATTATAAGATTATTAAGGGATCCATGACTGATGGCTTGTAGTCGTTGGAAAATTAATTAGAGAATACAATTGAAATTCGGTTTGTGCTAAGCCCTAAAGTATTTTATGAGGGTTATTAGATCTAACAAACTTAGGTTTAAGCTTTTTGAGATTAATGCCTTTTATTTCAATTTGTTTATGGACCAAATAGATAAAATGAGTTTAAAAGAGAAAAGGTATTTCTATGTCCATTAGTTTTATCTTATTTTTTTGATGAATGCGTTAAATCTGTCTAACAATTTGTTTCTTTATTTGGTTTCCTGTTGAATTCTGAAATGTAGTTATGTTATCTTTCATTAGACTCTTAATTCATTAGCTGATGTTTAAATTGAATGTTATTTATTTTTACTTTTGTATGCTTCTTTTTATTTATTATACTAAAAATTTGGATTTGTCTAGTTAATTGACATTAATTAACTTAGTATTACGATCAGATTTCTAAGGAGACAATACTCGGTGATTCACTATTTTATACTACTTGTTAATAAGGTGCACTTGTCTTTGGTTGGTATAGGATTATATTGGTCATTATTATAGTGTAGTTAGATTGTAATAGGTTTTTGGCATGTTGGCAGGGAATCTAGTTATTAGTACTAGTGACATTGGTGTTAACTATTCTAGACTTTATTTTATATGTTATTTTATTTTCTTTTATCTTGTTTGAGTTTGAGTTATGTATTAAGTTTTCTTTTTTTGATCACACGTAGGCACTGATATAAATATGCAACACTATCTAGATTATTAGTAGTATGACAACTTTATGACTTCAATTGATAGGGGAAGACCTGAGTAGTTGGCTAATAAGCGTCACAGGAGTGGCACCTCCAGATTCAGTGAGACACATCATCCAAATCATTTACGGATTGATTAGGCTTACTTTAAGCCACTTTTATAGAGTTACTATCAATAGCAAGAGGAACAATCGAGGCTAAGGGAGCTACTGATGAAGGCCATCTCCACATATGAGGAATTAAGGTTAACGGGTCTATTGGAGAAGTCCATAGCCATATGAAAAACTCGAAGCTAAGCTACAGAGACCTTTAATTTTAAGTTGAGACCGAAAATAGAGCAATGAATGCATCAAGAAGAGGAATCAATATTAAAGAATTCTAATTTCATAGTTGCGAATGAGACCAGGCTTGAAAGTATGGAGGCATGCCTAGAAAGTACTATAGCATCCCTCTAAAGTACGAACTTTATTGAGGAAAAACAAGTACCTCCATTTATTAATTTTATTGGTATCACAATTTTGATTACATATCGGAAATTGGATACCAAAATTCTTTGCTAAGGTACATCATGAAAGTAACTAGAGGTATGGAGAGCAAATTAATGGTAGGTTTAAAATCCCATACATTATTAATAACTCATCCTAAAGATGAGGAATTCGGCAGAAAGTATGGACCTAAGAAAAGAATCATTATTCTCTATCCTTAAGGTCTGATTAAAAGACCTTAAAGAAGTGGTTGTTGGGAGATAATCCAACCATTTATGCTTAAATACTTGCTTACTAGTAAGATCATCGATTTTAATTTTGATTTAGTTTTCACTTTTTGTTGTCTCTTTTCTTTCACTCTTCTTTCGTGGCTTGATCTTTTATCTCTTAGTTGGCGTGGATAGTTGGGAAAGTAACATCAAACACATTAAGGGGAATTTCCTTTTGGCTTCTCTTTCCCTTTATTGTTATTTATATTATTTAAATATTAAGGATGATGTTCACTTCAAGTGTGGGGTTATAGGGAACAGAATAGATATTTATCTCTATTTGAATTATTGTCAATTTGGAAGTGGTTATTTTGGATATTTACTTAGAATAACTTTAAAAGCTACTTGATTGTTAATTGATTTATCTTACTATAGTTAATATACTAATGATTTATGTTAATGTAGTTAATGTACTTAACATAATTAATATTGAATGACTTTTGATTAACTACTAACTTTTCTTTTTATTTTATGTGGTTGCATGTATTTGGTGACCTTTATATGCAATGCTAAGTTTCTAAGGACATTATATAATGATTTTTATACAAGTTTAGAATGAGGTGCTTGTTTAAATATATTTGCTTGTTTGAAGTAAAAAAAAGTATGTGAATAAATGAGCATAAATAAGTTCACTCCACTGACTTTGTACTAATAAAAAAATCGAAGTTAAAGAGTAGTGCTAGTAGCCAATTGATATGAGGTGATTTAGTTATGTAATAGGGAGTGTTCACTTATCAACTAAGCCTCTAATGCTCCATATATAAAAGACAAAAAAAAAGTTACCTTTGAATAAGTTTGTTTGATGATTTGTATCAAATTAATTGGATGTTTGATATTGCATATGTGGGGTTGCTTAGACTAATTGTGTGAAAGTGTATATTTTGAGTCGTTTCTTAGTTATGATAGAGTTGTGAGATTTTGGCTATATTGATTACATTAATTTATATTTCAATATCTCAATTAGCTTTTAACTACTTTTGAACTTATTAAGAGAATGTCAAAGTAATTGCTTGAGGACAAGTAATAGTTCAAGTGTATGGATGTTGTTGATGGGTAAATTATATGATTTTTAAGACATGATATATAGTAATTTTACCCATTAAAGGTATAAATTCATGTTATTTATAAGCTCTTTTTATTAAGTTTTAGGTTTAAGATGATTCTAGAGCTTATAGAACAAAATTGGACTTAATAAAAAAGCAAGAAAGGTGTTAAATAGTCTATCAATGACGGTTACTGAAAGGTTAAATGACACCATTGATATCATGAAGAGCCATTGTTTAAGTCACTTTATGGGACTTAATCAGCATCATTTAGGTGCTTAAAAGCCACTGTGTAATTCATTGTTACTCGTTGTTTTTTATATTTCTAAAGGACAAAGTTGGGAAATGACAAGCAAAAATTCCCAAGACCCTAATAACCACCCAAGACATATATAAATAGCTTTAAAATGCAAAAAAGAGGTAGAATGGAGGGAGGAAGAAGAAAAACACATAGTAGTTTCAAAAGTAACATTGTTCATTCTTAGTTAGGGTTCAGTTTAGGTTTTCTTTTCTTTTATTATTTCTTTGCATTGGGTCAATGGATTAGAGCATTAAATAGCATTCAAGTTGGATTGAAGAGTTTGATTACAATGAAAAAGATCAATTTTGTTTGTATTCCTTCATCATTCTTTCTTATTTTATGTTGATGCTTGTTTTTCATTAATGAATATGTGTTTTCTTTTTATATTCTTATTTTCATTGTTGAATATGCGTGCTTAATTTTTTTACCTCGAGTTAGGATCAAATGGATTTTTTATGCTTGGAAAATGTTTATCTAATTAAAATGCTTAATTTAATATTATTTGTGTCAAAGGATCCATGACTATTGGCTTTTAGTCATTGAAAAATTAATTAGATAACACACTTGAAGTAAGGTGTGGACCAAGCCCTAAAGTCTTTTATGAGGGTTTTTAGATCTAACGTATTTAGATATAAAATTTTTTAGATTAATGCCTCTTATTCTAATTTATTTATGAACCAAATAGATAAGTTGAGTATAAAAGAGAAAATCTATTTCCATTACCATTGGTTATATCTTATTTTTGTGATGAATGCCTTAAATCTTTCCAATGATTTATTTATTTTTTTGGTTGCCTATTGAATTTTAAAACCTTAGTTATGTTATCTTTCATTAAACTCTTATTTCATTAGTTGATGTTTAGATTGAACTTTGTTTATTTTTATCTTTGTTTGTTCTTTTTTATTTCTTTTTCTCAACAATTTGGATTTGTCTAGTTAATTGAAATTAATTTAATTAGTATTATGCTCAGATTCCTAGGGAGATGATACTTAGTAATTCATCGTTTTATACTACTTGTTGACTGTTAAGGGTAAAATTGATAGTGTTTTTTTATGTTATTTGCTGAATATTTTCCCCTATTTTGGTTCTTACATGTTTAATTTATCTTTAGAAATGTTTAATTTGTAGATTAATGTGAATAATTGAAGAATGTGCAAAAATGAGACAAGAACATCAATTTTGAGGAGCTAAACATTGGTCTGGAGAGCCCATCGTTTAACTCCCAGCAACCCACATTTAACTCCTTTAACACAAGACCTCTATGACAGTCTTTAATACCTATACAATTCTTGACTCTAACTGCCATTTAGTGTTGAAACATTCATTTTCAAGGAGCTTCTTCAACTTTTACAGTTGATTGCTCCCTCCATTCTTCAACAACCTCTCCCTATAAGATGTAAAGACGTCCTGAAATATAAGAGAGTAGTTTTAGGTCTTAAAAATGTTTTATTTCTTTATTTTTTAGATCAAAGCTAGGTTATGTTAGTTTTTAGTTATTTTTTGTTTTCAATCTATTGTAATCCTAGTTTGTAGGTTGTGTTAGTGGATCCAACAACTTATATATGTGGATTAGAGCTAGATTATCATCTAAAAATCTTCTTTGGTGAATTCTAAACCCTTAATCTTGTGTAATATTGTTATATTTTTAATTAATCAAAGTTATGTTACTTAAGTTAATTATCTCATGTTCTTTAGTTAGTTTCATGTCTTAATCTGAATTTCAGTTGAGATTAGGGTGTTTAATGTGTTAATTAATGGTTACTAAATGATTAGTTAGCTAATATGTGTTTATTAAATACTTAATACTTATCTTAAATTGATCACTTAGGATAATGTCATTGGATAATCTAAGATCTAAGAAATCTACCTAGGTTATTGGGCATATTAATAAACAATGTGGTTTAAATTAGTGCATGATCAAACTCTGATTAATCATAAGGATACTAGTCTTGAAATAGGGAATTCTAGGACTAGACTTCTTAAACTTTCTAAGTTTGAGGCATAACCAAACTTCAAGGTAGGACTAATAGAGATAAGGTAGTGACTTAACCATAATATGGTCTTAATTTACTGAAGATACCCTATATTAGACATCATAAATCCTTAATCAATTAAATCATCAACCACATGAGCCTTAACTAAATAATTTGAATTAGGAAAAGCAACCTTGAACTTTTTTTTACGATTGATTGAAAGCTTTCTAGGTTTTATAATTTAGGTTTTTAATCTTTTAATTAATTTATTCATAATTCGGTGTTTTAAAGATAATTATAATCCGATTAACCTAGTACTTACATACACACTTCCTCGTGGGATCGATATTTGGAGTCTTAAATATACTCCACTATAATACTTGTTGCGACTGGTGTACTTCTCGAAAGGTTGGTCTTAAATTAATTGTGAGTAATGCGTCAAAAGATGGATTTATTTGAGCTTATTTTGTGTATGAACAATGAAAAACATTGACAAAGTATGCTTAATTTTGGATAGTCTAGGATTAGATTGATAAAACAATATAGTGTAGTTAGACCGTAACATTTCTAAACTAAGACAATAAGGCATGTCCTAAAAATTGGCAAGTGTTAGATGTACTCTTCCTATCTAAAAGACTTCCGTCATAATTTGCATAAGAATAGCTATAATAGCTAACCAAGTCTATATAAACATGCCTATAGTACTATAAACCTAAGGATCATGTGCCAATTGAATATATTAAAATCCTTTTAATAACTAAAAAGAGGGACTCTTTAAGGATTGACTTAAACCTAACGCACAAACAGACATTAACCATAATGTCAGATCTATTAACTATAAGGCATAACAAACTACCTATTATTCCAATATACAACTTAAAATCTGTTAGGTTTTTATGGCACCTAAAGAGGGGGTTAAATTAGGTTTTAAAATGATTTCTTTAAACAAGATGAAAAGAATGCAAAAGCTTATAACTACTTTACAAAAACAAAAAATAAACTCAATAAGATAAATGCGTAAAAAGTAAAAAGTAAGGGAATAAGAGATACATAAGATTTATACTAGTTTAAAGTTATCCACTTGCCCCTACGTCTAGTTCCCAACACCACTTGTTGAGATGATTATACTAAATCAATAAAGGGTACAACTTTAGATCTTACAATCCTTTTCAAAGCTTAAGATAACCTTTAAATCATTCTTTTTTTAAGGCTGAAGAATAACCTCTCAATCCTTACAAGAATAATACAACAAGATTTATGCTTCACTCAATTTTACTTGGTGTATAAAAGAGGTTAGAAGGATGAATACACAATGAACATAATCTAAATGCCTTAGTCAAAGCTATATCACAAAAAGAAAATGTAGAACTCTCGGATAGCTTGAGTAAAAATAAATTGATGAACACTTCACTTTTAATCAACGTTTTGATCTAAAAAATGTTTTCATAATTCTACTTTATATGACGCATATAAAACACTCTATTTATACACTGATATATATTTATAATTGTTGTCTACAAGTCTTTATATCCGTTGTCCAATGAATATAATAATGTTACAAAGGATTAATTAAGTTACTGTTGTGTAATCTATCGAATCTTGATTTTACTCTTTATTCTCTTATTGTTCAGTCGACTGATAGGTAAGATTTGGTAGACTGATTGTCAAAAGGTTGGTATTTGATCGACTATTGTTCACCATTCAGTTGATCGATCTAAGCAAATAAGCGAAAACAACATTTAGACCATTTAAACAATTAAGTTTAAATCCAAAACAAAATAAAGCCAACCCAATCCAATTTTATACTTATAATAATCATACTAATTATCTAACTTATGCTTTTTTTTAATTAATGAGAACATTTATCAAGAGGTTTACTCACACTTAATCACATCAATCATACAAAACCTTTTGATTATGTATTTATATGAATTTTCTAAATTATGTATGCATGAATGAGCAAGAACAAGCCTCTTAAACCACCAAAATAAAATTAAGCAAAACTTACACGTAAAAGTATTTTAAACTAAATTTCTTCTTCAATCTTTGAGTCTTCATAAAATTCTATTTTCCACTTTGAGATTTTTTAAGTGATCAAACTTAAGCTTTATCCAACCTATCTTTCAACATACTTACAAATACAACCATTATTAATAGAGTTTATTTTGTCATTACTAAAATAAGGTGGAACCTCCCTTAGTTTAACAATCTCTTCCCTTTTTGGTGATGACAAAACCAAGTGATATTATAAATAAAAGATAAATCTTACATAAAAAAATTGAGAAATGCATAATTAAGGAGTAGCAATTTTATAAACAACTTATCATAGTTTTAATTTAAAAACCAAAAAAAACTTTAAAATTATAAAATTGTAAAACATTACTCCCCCTTAATTTATGCATTTAAGAAAATATTCACTCTCCTTACATAAAATAAAATATACACTCCCCCTAAATAAAACATAATTTACACTCCCCCTAAATAAAACATAATTTTACACACATTTTGCAACATAATATCACATAATCATCCCCTCATTTTTGGAATCACCAAAACGGTATACCAATGACTCATCCGAATATATTGAACAATATGGCCACATAAATGGCATTAGGTAATCAAATTAAAGCACAAAGAATATCATACGAAGAGAATTATAAGCCAAAACCTTTCATATGAAGGATTCAATGACATAAACGAGTGAAAAAATTCATGCAACAATAGTATAAAAAATACAACAAAGGTTAACTAAAACAATAGATAGTTCTACAGAAGATCTGATAGAGACTGAGGAGGAAGCCGAGAGAGAAGCTCGCGAAGTAAGGTGTTATGATCGTGAAGTAAAGCAATGTATGCATCCACCTTACATGTCAAATAATCAAGCTTGCTTGAAGGGAGTTCATCTCAGACTTAGAAGAAATAGGTGGAGGTCTAACAGATGTACTAAGAATAGGCACAGAGATACTGTCATCATCATCTATAGGTAAGGGCTTAGTATGAATCTGAATAGACTAGGGAAGGGATTAGTATGACTATGAATAGACTTAGTATCTCCACAAAAAGTAGATTTACCACTATAAAGAGCGGCATCAACGTCATCATCAACTTTCAGAATAGGAGTAGCAGAACACTATTGTTATTGATCATTATGAAGTACGGGGTTGACTGAACATCGTTGGCACTGTTGAGGTCAAGTCATGTGACCATTCACAAGTCAAAAACCCATACGCTTTAGAGAGTTTTGATATAAAAAAAAAAAAGAGTAGCTCTCAAAATCATCTTCCATATGAGGGATTTAAAAATGTTGGATGATGTGGCCAAGTATAAAAGAATAAGGAATATGTTAGACTTTTTCCTTAGATAAGACAAAATAGATTATGTTATACAAGATGAAATCACCCAAATGGATTTTCTCATCAAGTATAAGGGTTGAGAGAAACTAAAGATCATCATATCCTATGTCATTATAATGACCACTAGAGGAATGGATGTTGTATTTAATAAACAGATGATAGAATTTAGGAAAGGCACTCAGGTTCCTAACATCTCTTGGTTTTTCAATAATTACTTCCTCACTTTCAAATTCAAAGATGGTTTTAACTCTTTTTTCTAGAGTGTGAAGGGCATTACTAAATTTGGATATAAAGTCATAGTGAAAAAACAATCAAGGGGAATAGGAATCTTTAAGATAGTGTTGATTAAGCCTTTAGTAAGGTGGGTAGACAGATTTTCTACTTTAGACAAGATGATATAATTATCATTTTCCTTAACCTCGTTAAGGTTGCAGTAGAAAAGCCTAACAGCAGTGGGACAAATTTCGAAAGAAAGAGTAAGGAGAGGCTTCCACCTTTAATCAATGAAAAATTGCATAGACCCATTTTCTTTAAACATATCTATTTGGGTGGAAGCAATGACACAATTTTTAGAAAGCTTTCTGGGATTATAATCTTGAAATTAGTCAGAATCAATATTTAAGTAGTTATACTCTTGATAGGCTTGGGGTCTCCTAGTCCTAGAGGTACTATCACCTTGAGTCCTAACCATAGTGAAAGTTTAAACAAGTTAAGGATACAAGAACTAGAAAAAGATCTAAGAATAACTAAAAACAATTAAGAGAGCTTTAGAAAAGGATAAAGCATAAGGATTATCTCCATGTCTAACGTTAAACAGACAACTTGCGGGAATACAAGAGCCTAGGTAACTAAAAGCACAAATTTCTAAAGGATAACATGCTCTTGTATGCATACATGATATGAGATAAAACATGTAAGACTTAAAAAAAATAAAGGAATATAGTAGACCTCGACAAATCTAATTGACCATTTACTAAAACATTAGTCCAAATTTTCTAAAGACCTTAATCAAGTTAAAATTTGTTAAAATTTTTTCCTTAAAGACAAGGTTTAAGAAAAAAAAATAACTTTTATCAAAATAGAACAAATTAAAGGAATAATCAAACTAATTAAACAATTTAAAACTTTATACAGTTATAATTTCATAACAAATTTCAATTCATAAAAGAAAATTAAAAGACCAAAGTTAAAAATTTGGAAAAAAAATCAGAAATGACATAAATAAATTAAATTACTTGAACAAAAACTTTAATTAAACTTGAAATTTCATGAGATTAATGAAAATCAATTATTTTGAGTACAAAAAATTGGGAAAATAGAAATTTAGGACAATTGAGTGAAATTGATCGAGCAATTACCATATATTCACATTTAATTAGATTTTTAATAGTTCAATTCCATTTAAAATTATTTAATTTGGCCAGAAAATCAAGTAACCCCCTATCAATTTCTTGGTTTTGGATATGGAAGAGGATAGTATAGTTCTTATTATATTGGGAAGATTTTTCGTGGATACTATAAGGGCACTAATAGATGTGCATAGAGGAAAGCTCATTCTCCGACTTTAAGATGAATAGATTGAGTTTAATGTTTCTTAAGCAATGAAACCTCCTTCCACCCTGGATTCATGTAACTTTATTAATGTTCACACTACTCTAAGTGGTCCATTCTAGTATCTTTGTTTAGATCCATTGCAGAAGGCTTTAGTCCCTTCCTACTCTGAGAAGTTGAGGAAAGTAAAGTAAAAGAAGAAGTGGAATAGTTAGAAAAGGGAAAGGAGACATTAAGTTAGATTAAATCTAGAAGGTTTGAGCCTTTAGATAGGCTAATTCAAAATCTTCCCAAACCCTCTGTTGAAGAACCACCAACTCTGGAATTAAATCCTCTCCCCTCGAATTTGAAGTATGCATTTTTACGACCTTTATCTTAATTACCAGTTATCAGTTCATCATCATTAAGTGATACTACAGAGGAGAGATTGTTGAGAGTTTTGAGAGAGCATCAAAATGCTTTAGGATGGACCTTAGAAGATATTAAATGATGAAGCCCTTCTATCTGTGTGCATAAAATATTCATTAAAGATGAAGTAAACCTTTGGTCCAACCTCAACACAGGCTTAACCCAAATATGAAGGAAGTGGTAAAAAATGTAGTCAAGCTCCTTGATGCTGGTATTATTTATCCCTTTTTTACTCTACATGGGTTAGTTCAGTTCAAGTAGTACCAAAAAAATGAGGAACTATAATGGTGAAGAATGAGAAAGATGAATTAATTGGCACAAAGAAAGTCACTGGTGCTTTGATTATCGTAAATTGAATGATGTCACAAGAAAGGATCACTTTCCTTTACCCTTTATTGATCAAGTCATTGAAAGGTTAACTGGATATAGTTTTCATTGTACTTTAGATGGATACAATGGATATTTGTAAATTCCTGTTGCCTTTAAAGATTAGGAAAAGACAACATTTACATGTCAATATGGAACTTTTGCATATCGATGCATGCCTTTTATCTTGTGTAATTCCCCTGCTACTTTTTAATGCTGCATGATAGCAATTTTTACATATATGATTGAAACTTACATTAAAGTCTTCACAGATGATTTTTCTATATTTGGTACATCCTTCGATGCTTTTTTGGGGAATCTGGGAAAATATTAAGGAGATGTGAAGAAACCAACTTGGTTTTAAATTGGGAAAATTTTCATTTTATGATGTAAGAGTGCGTAGTTTTAGGTCACAAGATTTCAAGTAAGGGCATCGAAGTAGATCTAGCTAAGGTAGAAGTAATTTCTCAACTACCACCACCTTATTCAGTCTGACCAATTCGGAGTTTTTTTTTTACATGCTGGCTTTTATAGGTGATTTATCAAGGATTTTGCCAAGATAGCAAAGCCCATTACTAAACTTTTGACCAATGACGCAATTTTTAACTTTGAAGATAAGTGTATGCATTCTTTTCAATTATTAAAGGAAAAGCTTACTAGTGCACCTATTTTGGTATCACTTGATTGGTCTCTTCATTTTGAGTTGATGTGTGATGCCAGCGATTTTGCAATTTGTGTAGCACTTGGCCAAAGGCATGCATTGATTTTTCATCCAAGCTATTATGCGAGCCACACATTAAATAATGCTCAAAAGAATTACACTACTATTGAGAAGGAGATGTTAGCTGTGGTGTTCGTAATTAATAAGTTTTGGTCCTATTTGATTCTATCAAAGGTAATAGTCTATACGAACCATTATACCTGATGAATAAATAGGATTCTAAGCTATGATTGATTAGATGGGTGCTTCTTTTACAAGAGTTTGACATCAAAATCATAAACAAGGAAGGTAAAGAAAATTTTGTGGCAGATCACTTATCTTATTTGGATGAGATCGTAATGGACAAAGGAGAAAACCAAGAAATAAAGGAGGTGTTTCTTGAAGAACACTTACTGGCCATGCTTACCTTACCATAGTATGTGGATATAGTGAATTACTTGGCTAGTAATGTTATACCTCCTAACCTCTCGTACCAACAAAAGAAGTTCTTTTCAGAAGTCAAGAAATATCTTTGGTTAGATCGTTTTCTTTAAAAGATATGAGCAAATGGAATAATTTAAAGATGTGTTCCTAGAGAATAAGTGCCTTCACTATTTAAAGATGCATTTCATTTTGTTAAATCTTATGACAATTGCTAAAGGATCGGAAATATCTCAAGGAGACATGAGATGCCACTAAAAAATATTTTGGTGTGTGAAATTTTTGAAGTCTAGGGTATTAATTTCATGGGACCATTCCCATCATCATACTCTAACCAATACATCTTTGTAATTGTATATGTGAGTAAATTGGTTGAATCAGTTGCTCTTCCATTGAATGATGCAAAAGGTGTAATTCATTTTCTTAATAAGAACATTTTTACTCGATCTAGGACACCTAGAGCAATTATAAATGAAGGGGGAACACACTGCTATAACAAGAAATTTGAGACCCTCTTATCCAAGAATAGTGTTACTTATAATATAGCTACACTTTATCATCCTCAGACTTGCGATCAAGTAGAAATATCCAATCAAAATATTAAGTGAATTTTGGGAAAGATCGTTAGCTCTTCCACAAAGGATTGGTCACTTAAGTTGGATGATGTACTATGAGCATATCAAGCTGCATATAAGACACCCATCAGAATGTCTCCTTACAAGTTGGTTTATAGTAAGACTTGTTATTTGTCAATTGCATTAGAGCATCGTGCCTATTATGCCATTCACTTTCTAAATTTTGACTCAAAGAGGGTTGGAGAAGAAAGACAACTACAGTTGAATAAGTTGGATGAGTTTTGTCTCGAAGTTAATGATAACTCTAAATTGTATATGGAACGAGTTAAACGATGGCATGATTAGCATATCATTCATATAGAATTCAAGGTTAGTGATAATGACTTTATGTATAATTCAAGATTGAAGTTGTTTTTAGGCAAGTTAAGGTCAAGATGGACAAGCCCTTATGATGTGACTAAGGTTTATCCATTTAGAGTAATTGAAGTCACTAATGGTCACTGATCTTTCAAGGTTAATAGATAAAAAGTGAAATTGTATGTACCTAGTTCATTTGAGGAGCCTTTTAAGACTCTTTGACTATCTAATCCGCATTGAACTAGGAATTATCCAAGTTAGATAGGTAATTGTGTGTGATTTTGTTTTATTTTATGTGTTACGATCTTTAAATATTGCGATGAAGCTTTTTATGTATGTTTGAATTACGATTAGTGTGTTTTCCTTACTCTTTTGCTTGTTTTGGTCTGTTTAATTTTATTTTAGAGTATTTTTAATATTTCTTTTAAGGCAATTTGATGAACAATCAATTGGATTTTGTTAAAACAAAGTTTAGGAAGAAGTTGGGATTAATTTTGAGCTTCCATTCATTTAAATATTGGTATCATTATGTTTTAAATTGAATAATATTTCCATTGATATCATATTTCTGCCTAAATCGATCGTTGAATTTATGATAATTTTTTAAAAGTAGAAAATATTTTTAAAATTTTTTCTGTTTTTCTTAAAATTTTCGAACTTAATTTGGTGTTATTTTTTAACAGATTACGATCAATAGGGTACCACGAACTGCTTTTGGTCAAAATCTAAGAAAATGACATGTTTATGCTCTAACACATTTTATGAGACCCGAGAATGCTAATTAGTTCGATTCACATCAAACCAATACATTTATTTATGAGTAACTGATTCATCCTATTTGGAGGCACAATTTAATGTTTCAAGTGTTTTTCGTATGCTAGGTTGGGATCCAGTTGTCACTTTTGCAAGGATCTATTATCCAGATTTAGTTCATGAGTTCTATGCAGACATTAAGGAGAAAGACAAAGCGGATACTATCGAAATTCGCAGTATGGTGCGAGGAACTCCTATTCATCTTATGGTGTTTTTCTTTCTGCATTTTTTAATGTGCCAGATGAGGGAGATTTTTATATGAGGTCACATAGTGATTCTGTTAGTTTGAATATCGATTTTTCTTTTGCAATTGCTACTGCTACTGCTACTGCTACCCTAGGCTTAGTTAAAAAATCAGATCGTGCTTTTACTGCTTCTAGTTTAGGAGTGAGGGAGCATCTGATTGTTGCCATACTTAGTTCTAATGTAGTCACAAGATTGAGTAGTTTGAACAAGGTTAGGATGAGCAACTCTTATATTCTATATAAGATGCTCTATGGATTAGGGAGTATCTCGTGACTACCTCATACTAGATTTCTTATCACTTCTATGAGGGAGGTGGTGAGGATGTAAAAACCAAGCAAGACCTTCTTTTTTCCATGCTTACTGAGCCTGATTATTCGAGACGTAGGAGTTGATGTTACTTCTATGCCATCGGTGGATAAGGTTAATTGTAATAGGATTACTGTTGGCACTATAAAAGCTTTGGAGATTTGCTCGTAGAGGCAGAGTGTGGAGACGTATATGAGAGGATGAGCAACCTGAGGAGCCACCAGCTCCTAATGTTCCAGAGGCACCCGGAGAGGAGATGTGTGCGGCTTCCTCTGAGGCCACATAGAGTGTTCACCCACCTCATCGACATTCACCTACTGCCACTTCATTTCCACCACCACCATCGTCTAATGATCCTCAGGTCGTAATGATGCAATATCTTATTAACATGGAGACTCGCATCTGTTCTACGATATCTAATTTACGTGATGTATAAATACTCATTTTGATCGTTTACAATAGCAGGTGGATGATCTCATTACTCATTTCCAGAGCCTTGAGGATTCTTGGCATTCTAGAGATCAGGATCATCCTGATTTTTAGATGAATTTGATGATTGTTTGTTTATATTACTTTCGGTTGTTTTCTTTTGTTTTTTTTTTTTGTTTTCATTAAGTTGTTCTTTCCGTTTCGTACTATAGGTTGCTTTCTTCTACTTTTTCAAATCTAATGACTATACTTTGCTCTATTTTGGTCTCCTTAGTTGTATTTTGATCACATTTTATATATAAGTGGAGCTTTCTTTTATTTTATTCTTTGTTTAATCTTTTTTATTCCTTTCAGTTCCTACAAATACATTCACCAAATCATCACGAGCATATTGAATGGGTGTCCTTCTTTCCTTCATCTCTTACTTTATGCATTTTATTTCATTTTATAAACATTGAGGATAATGTTTAACTTAAGTGTAAGGGAGGAAATTCATAATTCATACATTTTAAGAACTATTCATACACTTTTGTTTGTGAATTTTGAATTGATCTTGTATACTCAATTGAGTATTGTTTTGTTTAAAAGTGATCTTATTTATTATCAATTTCATTATAGGGTATAAATTGTGAAACAATTTTCTATTTTGATACTTATTATAATGAAGTGACTTCCTAACTAAACTGGTTGAGTATTTAATTAATTATATATTTAATTAATTTATGCTTTAAATTATTTCAAGGAAGTAAAAGTGTCGAAAAGATGATGCATTAAACTAAGTATGTTGCCTTTTACATGTGGAATTGATTTTTGTAATTTAGGTTAAAGATTGAAGAGACATGAAATTTGTTAAACATATGTGGAATTTAATGTGATTAATCAATTATATAACATTTCCTTGAGTCATTATTTTTTAAAGATGAAGAAAACATTTTCAATAATTGTGTTGTTAAATTTAAATCAAATTTCCTATTTTTATATCCTATTATGAACTTGATGATTAATTAATTTCTTTAAGGACAAGTAAATGCTTAAGTGTAGGGAGTTGTTAGGGGTTTAGTGATTGCTAAAGAATGAATCAAGAAATACATAAAATGATGCAAAATTGGAGCTGTATAGACTTAATACAGTGGTCTAGAAAGACTACTGTATGCATCTCAAGACCCCTGTATTCGTAGCCGCAATTTTGGTTATATACGAGAGTCTTTTAACCGTCGTATTTATCAGTTTGTTCTTTGATTTTTCTACAATTTGTATGTTCTTTGATTTTTCTACAATTTTATGATGATTTTAAGTCCTGTTGTAGTTTAAATCAAGTTAAGAAGTATGTAAATCATACAAGAGCTTTTCTTGGGTTTTTCGTAACTTCAAACTCATTATTTAAGCTCTTATATTCGAATTTATCAAAGTATGTTGCTTAAGTTTTATGTTTTGCTTACTTTGATCATTATATGTGGTTGCTTTGTTTTTTAGCTAAGGATTGGTGTGTAAATGATTTAAGAGAGAATTTATACTTGATTAAGGTTCAGATTTTTATTTACTAAAGGTCTAAATATGCTATTTTTCAGCTGGCCACTTAATAATGGATTAAAAGATTATCTAAGACTTAAGAAATCAAATCAGGTTGTTGGAAAAATCAATAAACAACACAAATTAATTGTTGAATGACCAAACTTGATTATTTGTGATAGTGTAAGTTCTGAGACTATAAATCCAAAAATCAACTTCTTGAAATCAACTTTTGTTAACTCAATTTAATATATGACTAATTTTTAAATAAAGATTAATAGAGAAAAGGCATAATCTTAACCATAGCTTTATCTTAAAATTGTGAAGGAACTTTAATTCAGCCTTTAAAAATGTAAAAATCCCATTTAATTCATTAATCACTTAATTCTTAGCTATTTTCCACACTTTGATAATTTTTTTTCAATTTTTGAAAACAAGTTTTAAGTCATTTTGCATTGTTTGAAGGAAGTTAGGTTCAATTAGCATTTTATAGCCTTTTAATCAATTAATTTGGACTTTCCTAGATAATTGTAATATGATTAACCTAACAATTATTCCTTTGCCTTGTCAGATCGATCTTTGAAGTCTTAAAAACACTTCGCACTTTCCTTTAACATTAGTTAATTCTAAGTTAAAATTGTGTTAAAATTCAATCATCTAACCAACACACAACAATATGGTTAAGTCAAGTATGTCTGAAAAGAATGATTTTAAGAAGATTGAAATTTTAAGAAAGGTTTTAAAAGTTTTGAGAAGTCTGATAAAGTACATAAATTTCCATAGGCTCAAGACATATTTAATTTTTTATCTTAATTAAAATGTCTTGGTGTTTAAAATTACTTTTGGGAAGTTATGAATTGGTTTTTAAATGACGGAAATTGATTTTGAGTTTTTTAGAAAGTCTATTTAGAAGATAGACAATACCCTAAGAAGGTGTTGTAAATGTTGCTATTTTGGTCCAAATGATTTGGAAGATCTTTTTCAAAAGCAAAATGACGCCTCAAAATGGTGTTGTTGCAATTACTGATAACATATAGTAATAGTTAATTTTATATGTCTAACAACTTTTTAACTTTATATAATGGGTATAATGGCTTTCTAATGGGACTTTAAGCTTAATCAAACTATAAATACTTAGTTAAAAGGTTCTTAAAGAGGTAAATGAGTCTTGAAAAAGATTGGATGAGTTTAAAGTTATCAAGATGATTTGAAAAGAGTTTTTAAGTTGAATGAGTGTGAGAGAAAATGGAAAGCTTTTAAACATATACTCATTGTGTTTTTATGAGCCTTTGGGCATTATTATGACCAAACTAACTACTAGGTTTGTGTGCTTAAGATGAGGTTTGATATTTTGGTTAGATTATCCTTTAACTTAAAGTAAAATTTGATAGGTTCCTCTTCACCTTCATAAGTAAGAAAGTTTTTGGGTTCCTCTTCACCCTTAAAAGAAATATTTTAT
>JAOXYD010205518.1:0-21204 GCA_028565735.1 Pinacopodium congolense
AGTTTCTATACAAATGCAAAATCATTACATCATGGATATAGGCCACAATCTATGCATATTCGGCCTACATATTCAAATGAATGTTCAATAAATGATCATGAATCAAGAAATGGTTCTTACACACAATTTAAGCCAAGAGTTTAACAAGGAAGAAACTTTGGATATGATGCATCAAGGTTTGCATATAGGAACAACTTTAGACTGAAAATGAATTCTCTTAAAGTTACATATGTTTGTAATAATAGATTTGATCATTTGGAAAGATTTTGTTTTGATAAACTATCTAGACCTTCTAGTTTGTCAAAGGCTTTAGGAATTAGAAAAGTATCTAACCCCTAAGGAAAAATTAATGTGGGTACCTAAAATGAAATGATTTTCTTTATTTTGTAGGATTTCAAGAGGAGCACTTGGTACGCTAATAGTGGATGTTTAAGACGTATAATGGGAGAAGCTTCTCAGTTTGTTTCCTTGAAAGAGGAAGATGGTGGCTATGTTTAGGCTTTTCCAATTTAATTAATCATGTATCTTTTTCTAATTGAACACTTTTTGCAAATCTAACAAAATATTTAAAACATTCATCCTTTGTAGCAAGAAAAATTACCCATGTGAATCTACTATATTCATCAACAATCATATGTGCATACAATTTACACCTAAACTTGAAATTCTAGACAGCCTAAATAAGTCCATATGCAATAGTTCTAAAGATTTAGAAGTTGTTTCCACATTTTTATTCTTGAATGAAGCCTTGGTTGGCTTGCCTACTTGACATGAATCACAAATCTTGTCTTTTTCATACTTTATATTTGGTAGATCATTTACTAGCTCCTTATTGCAAAGATTTGGGATTTGTTCCATGCTAGTATGACCTAATCTTCGATGCCATCTTTTATCTAATTGTTTAAATTATGAGATTGCTATTCTATGTTAGAATAAGTGTTTGTAAGTTTATTTAATCATAGTTTCAATTTTTAAGTTTATTATTTTGAATTAATCATGTATCCTTTTTCCAATTGAACACTTTTTGCAAATTTAATAAAAGATTTAAAACATTCATCCTTGCTAGTAAGAAATATTACCCATATAAATCTACTATAATCATCAACAATCACATATGTGTACAATTTTTTACCTAAACTTGTAATTCTAGACGGTTCAAATAAGTCCATATATAATAGTTCTAAAGGTTTAGAGGTTGTTACCACATTTTTCTTCTTGAATGAAGCCTTGGTTTGCTTGCCCAATTGACATAGATCACAAATCTTGTCTTTTTTATACTTCAACATTGGTAGACCATTTACTAGCTCCTTTTTGCAAAGATTTGAGATTTTTTCCATGCTAGCATGACCTAAGTTCTTGAAGGAGTTTATATGGAATATTTAGGAATGAAGCCTACTAGTATCACAGTAGAATAATTGAAGTTAAATACATTACCTTTCACCTTGGAAGATGTTGGTAAGGAATGGTTGTATGATCTACCAATTGGATCTGTCACCACATGGGATTAGATGTAGCAACGTTTTTTTGAAGAAGTACTTTCTAACGTCCAAAGCGACAAACATTAGAAAGGAGATTTATGACATTCGATAAGATGCTTGAGAGTCACTTCTTAAGTATTAAGAGCTATAAGAAGTTGTGTAATAGTTGCTTTAACCACCAAATTAGTGAGCAACTATTACTTAAGTATTTTTATAAAGGATTAATACTTGTGGATTGAAATATGATTGATGCACCAAGTGGTGAGGCATTAGAAAATAAGACATCAAATGTTGCAAAGAAGTTTATAGAAAATATGGCATCTAATTCATAGTACTTGGTTAATCGAAGCAACTTATCATACTCAACCCAATAGGTTAAGGAAGTTGCTAGCTCAAGGTTTGAGTAGCAATCAATAAATCTCACATATTTGGTAGAAGAAGTTGTAGTTGTTAAGAGGAAAGATAAGATATGTGAGATTTGTTCATTTTCTAGTCATCTCACTAACATGTGCCCTACTTTATAGGATGAATAGTATGTTTAAGCTATTGGAGGTCCCAAAGGTAAGCAAAGGAGATACGATCCTTATGCTCATACTTACAATCTAAGGTGGAAAGATCATCCTAATTTTAGATATGGAGCTAACCAATAAGGCAATGGTTCAAACTTCAAACCTCCAACCACTCAGTAACAATAAGGGCATAGCTCTTTACTGAGTTTCTATCAAGCACAACAACTGTTTTAACCTAGGCCTCATCCTAGATAACTACCACCACCACCAAAAGCTGGTAGAATGTTATTGAAGGAAATTATAAGAAGTTTAGTTATGAAAACTCTTCAATTCCAATAAGATGTGAGGACTTGGATGAAGAATTTGGAAAACTAAGTGAGCCAACTAGTAGACTTTAAAAAAAATTACAATTCCAAGTTTCCAATAGACTTCTTAGTCAATCAAAGAGAAATCCTAAGGAGAATGTGTTTGAGATATTTGTACAAATTAGAAAGCAATTGAAGAAACCAAATAAGAAGAAGGAAGAGTAAGTGAAGAAGGGAGAGAAAGAAAAGAAAAGGTGAAAAAGAAAGAGGTGTTGGAAATTTTTTGCAAGGTAGAGGTGAACATATCTCTACTTGAAGTCATCAAGCAATTGCCATATTATGGAAGATTTTTGAAGGAGCTGTGCATGAGGAATCATAAACTAATGGGTGATGAAAAGGCAAACATAGGGCAAAATGTATCAGCCATGCTAGAAAGGAAAATAGCACTCAAATATAAGGATTTAGGTACATTCACTATCCTATGTAACATAAGCAACACGAGGTATGAGAATTACATTTTGGACTTAACAGTTACCATTAATATAATGCCGCTTTCTATTTTTAAAGTTCTTAATTTAGGTCCTTTAAAAGCAACTCTTGTTATTCTTCAATTGTCAGATCACTCTAATGCTTACCCTAAAGGAGTGAGATCAAGGATATCTTGATATAGGTTAATGATTTTCCTATATTTTGTTTCTTGACACATATGATGAATAGTCCCCAATCCATCACCTATTCTATTAAGAAGACCATTTCTCAAGAAATCACATACTAAAATTGATGTCCATGACTGAGATTTAACTATGGAGTTTGATGGAGACGTTGTAAGATTTAATATTTTTAATGCTACACTACATCCTATTGCCTCTGACCCAGTTTCAAAGGTGGATGGTATAAAGTCATCAACTTAATTGATTCATTTTCTTGTGAAGTTTAATGTTCTAATAGATGTTAAATGATGCACAAAAAGGGGTTAAACTATAACCATTAAACAAGCATATGTTGGAAGGCAACGTTGATTGCAAAATAAAAATAAAAATAAAAAACTACTAGTTTTACGCTTAAAATAATAAGTATACGGTTGTAATTTGTAGTAAAAAGTGGATATCGATCCTACGAGTATTATAGTTAGTCACCACTCAATTCAAGTTATGCTTTGTTTAAGATACCAATTCAAACAAATTCAAAAAGATAAATAAAATGAAAACAAACTAAGGTAAAAGCAAGCAACTCAACCAATGCCAAAACTATAAATTAAAACTTGGTGAAATCAAGATTGAAGAATAGGACTAGTCATTGTCCCCCACGTGTTTGATTGATTCAATTTCTATTTGGCCCAAGATTTTCTAATATTTTAATTACACTCTCTCAAGGTGCAACTAAATGTCATTAGTTAAAAAATTTAGGATTAACATTGGGATCTCTTGATATGCAAAGCCTTTTTTAAACCTTCAACTAGATATGAAGCTATCATATAGGCAGTTTATCAATGTATTGAAATGCCTTACTAATAAATCAATAACTTGTTATCTATAGGTCTATTAAACGCTAACTCTTAATGTAAATTTAACACGGATTACCAAGCTCACTCTCCAGATTTATTGCAAGATTCTAAGCTCAATAGATAATACAAAATTTATAACATTAAATCAACACACAAGGGGTCACAAAGAGTTCAAACAATAAATCTTAAAATAAGTTTAGCCACTTACAATAGAAATAAGTTCAACCTAATCTATATTCTCCAAAATACAAAACATAATGAGAAAAAAAATATAATGATGATTGTCTTCCCTTATGTATGTAAAAATCTTGGAAATGAAGACTTGGAGAGCCTCATGATGCTTGAATCTTGCGTTGTGACTATAAAATGCTTGCTCTCTCCCCATTTTTGAATGGAGACTGCTGAATGTGTATATAGGAGGCTTTTAGGTTATCTTTTTTTTTTGGTAAGCTACCTCTTCATTATGTTTTGTGCTTTTTTTCTTTTATTTGCTTGATTGCTCTCCAGGCGGGTGAGGCTTACTCTCTAGCACGTGGCTTTAGAGAGGAGTCTTACCCGAGAAGGAACATTTTCCAGTAGCAACAGGGGCGAAGTCACATGACTTTGTAAAATGTTGCATAGGGAAGCATGAAACTCCTAACTATATAAGCTTCCTTCTTTAGTTGCTCTGCTTACTTCATTTCCAATCTTAAGCGTATTTAAGCTCTTTCTTTTAAGCTTTTTCTTTTTTTTCTTTTTCATTACACTTTCTTCCGACTTCAATTTGTCTTACATAATAAATAAATACAACAATAAGATCCAATTCTAATCCAAAATCAATAATTAAATGAGAAACAACCAAACAATAATGATGATGAAAAACACATAAAATAAGTCTTAAATATGACAAGTTCATCCTAAAGTGCAAAGGAATACATGCTAAACACTCAAGAATACTAAGTTTCAAAAGTGGATGATACAAACTCATCAACTCTATTGTTTCATTTTCTTGTGAAGTTTGATGTTCCAATAGATGTTAAATGATGAGCAAAAAGGGGTGAAGCTATAAACATTAAACAAGTATATGTTGGAAGGCAACCCAACTATTTCTTTACTTTTCATGCCTTTTCTCTTTTCAAGATAGGCTTTTAATTGCTTTTCATTTGAGTACTTTTACTTTTTTTAAATATAGGTATGGAAATAAGCTACAATCATTTTTACTAAGGTTTGATATGGCTTACATATCTTAGGTGAGTATTCTTGTTCCCATTCCACCTATTATGTTTCTTTGCTTTAGAACATTAGGGACCATGTTCAATTTAAGTGTAGGGGTAGGGAGCCAAGACTCAACTTTCTTGAACTTGATTTATTGTGAATCCAAAAGTGGTGATTTGAATGTTTCATCTTGATATGATCTCGATTTTTAATTAATTTTTAATTATGGTATTTAAATTCAATTGATGTTTTGATTTAGTAAACATTGATAAACTCTTGAATGAATTTTAACATCAATATTTTTTATTTTTTCTTTTTTTCTTTTGAGTGCTTTACATGTGTTTATTGAACCCCTTTCTACAATATTAAGTGTCTAAAGGAAATTTTATATGATTTTTCATGTGACTTGGGAATAAGATACTTAATATCTTGTTAAAAATAATGTGTTTTTGTTTCAATAAGAGAGTATATTTTTCCTCCATTATCTTTGACCTAATATAAAGGTTGTAAGTTATGAGTGAAGCTAGTAGCTATTTGAGAGGGTGATCTTGCTAAGTAACCAAGGTGTTCAAGATAAAATGTTTATCTTTGCATCAAAAAGTTAGATGACATCTTAAACAAGCCAAAAGGAGTATTCTAGTTGAGTAATCGGGGGTTATTCATGTCAAGGTGTTTACCCTCACATAAAAACTCTAGGTGATCTCTATATAACTAAGGTGTTTACCTTCACATCAAAATGCTAGGTGATCTCTAACTAAATGCTAGCTCAAATTGTGTTTTGTCTTTGTTATCTTAAACATCCTTGAATAGATTTACATGATGAACTTTTCCAAATGACTTGATTTCTTGACATTGTATTTTGGTGGTTAATTCCTTAATAATAGTTTGTTTTACATATGGTAACATTTTTTAACCATATTAAAGTTGAGATTTGTACACTAAATCAATGGCATTGATTGATTTCTGGTTTTACTAAATTAGCTTTCAACTTTTGATTGACATTGATTAAATAGAGTATTTAGGTTATTGCTTGAAGACAAGGAATGATTTATATGTGAGAGAATTTGATCTGGGTGTATTTTATAGGATTATAAGATGTGATTTAATGTAGTTTCATCACTATTTTGATGCCAAAATGCCTTATTTATACTTATTATGAGTTATACTATAGGTTTGGACCTAAAGAGACAAATATAAAATAATAAAGGTTAAGTTTGGAGAAGAGTTGCAGAAAGATTAGAAAACACTAAAAAATCTGGAGTTTAAATGATGAGTATCAGTGGAACCTTTGACTTCCCCAGAACCATCATTGATACCCAACTATCAAACCCTTAAATGGTGGTAGATACATGGTGTCGTTGATGACATCGTTAAGTCCATTAAAGTCACATAAATGTTTTCTCCTTATAAAAAGAAAGGACAATTAAATGTTTTACTCTAAAAATGGAAAAAACCCTAATTAGGCAATATTTATGGAGGAGGTTCAGACATATTTCATCACTTTTTGTAATTTCTTTTGGCTACTAATGAGCTTGTTATAAGCTACCAAATAATAAAATTACCTAACTTACCTAACTAAGTAGTTAGATCAAGTTAAGGTCGATCTCACTGAGAGCTATAGTGAATTGCTATCTCTAATATTGCCTAAAAGGAAAAAAAGAAAAGAAATCCCCTGGAAGAAAAGACATAAAAAATAAACACTAATAAAAATAAAGGATAGAAGCAAATAAAAATGAAACAAATAACAAATACGAAAGCTAGGTGAAAGATAAATCCAAGATTCTAGACTTATAATTGATCCTCAAAAAAAGTTCTGCCAATTTTAGATAGGTCTTATACGATAGAAAACTTACCCCTAAACACAAGGCCACCTAGAGTAAACTCTCTAGATTTAACGACACAATAGCATTAACAAATTAGGGAACGACTAGCCTAAGTCACAATCTCGCAAGCTCAGATTGTGTAACTTAGAGAATTAGAATTCTAGGCTAAGTTGATTAAGTTTACTAATAAATTCAATTAGCCTATTGTTACCTATGGAAATCACTAGGACTATTATGTATCACAAGTTCAATCCTAAAAATAGAAATAGAAATTAAACCTAGGATGGCCAATCCTAAGAATTAATCTTTAATTCATATTATTTATATGGAATTTCAATTCAACCTTAAAACACAACAATGGCTCTTAAAATAAAGAAAAATGGACTCCTCTTTTTCATCAAGATGTTGTCTTTGTATATCCCTTTTTAGGGAATGTGCCTTTTTTTTTTCTTGCCTTCTAGTGCCTTA
This sequence comes from Pinacopodium congolense, assembly GCA_028565735.1. NCBI lineage: Eukaryota > Viridiplantae > Streptophyta > Magnoliopsida > Malpighiales > Erythroxylaceae > Pinacopodium > Pinacopodium congolense. The sequence goes on from JAOXYD010205518.1 coordinate 7,282, forward strand.
GATTGGATACATGTCATGAGAAGAGAAGCTCCTTCTTTTATAATTTTCTTTGGTCTTACCTGGATGAGAGTTTTTGCTTCTTTTGTCTCTTCCATTGTTTTGTAAATTTTGTTTGACCATTATTTTGTCCTTTTGGCTTGGTTTGACCAAACTCTCTCGAGATTTGTGAAGGTTGGATTGTTGACCTTTGTTTTGTCTTCTTCTCTTGGAGCTTGACACCATTGTTTTGGTGTTTGACCATTTTATGTTTACCCGAGAAAGCTTTGTCTCCATAAATGTTTCCAAGCTTCCAAACCTTATAAGGCTATAGTCTTTGTTTTATTTTTCACCTTGGAATGTGTGTTTTTCCTACTTATGAAAGGTGAATATTTCCATGCTTAAGCCTTCTCTCCTTTTTTATTTACATGATCTTTTTAATGAAAGCCTTTTACTCCAATTTTGTCAAACCTCTTCTAAACTCCTTCTTTTTAATATATTTTTGTGTTCAATAATAAAATTTGCATCCAAACTCAAATAGAACTCAAAATAGTTAATTAAACACAAAAATAAGATTGAATTTGCATTAAAAAGCATATGAAAATATAAGATAATTCAATCCTATTAACCATACTCCATAAAACTTATGTAGGAAACTTCTTCCTTGGGAGACTTAATCTTCACACTTTGAAAGTGTTTGACATCTTTATGCAAATCTTCTAATCTACACCATAGTTGATTAGCCGATGTACACTTTCAAACCTTATCAACAATAGTTCTATCAAATACACAATGTAAAATATTCAATGTTTTATTGTTTAAAGATACCACTTCCATATCCTTCTCTTCCCATTCTTTTTCTACATAGGGAGATAATCTTCTATTTACTATTTTTGTAGGGACTTGGGGAATTTTTGTAACTATTTTTCATAAATCAACATGTTTCTCACTATAATGGTTTTTATTCTATTTTTCCACCTCAAGAAATCATCTCAATCAAATAAAGGAGGTACATCTATGTTTTCACCTAAAAATGCAATGGTCTTTTCTTACTAATTCACTAGAATTAATCCTATATGAGGCTTAAACTCTAATACTAATTGTTAGTCTTTATGGCATATAATATGGGGGTGAATTAAGGGCATTAAAAATTTCATCTAAGTTATTCAAACAAAGGTTCACCAATTTTCTACATTGTAGAAGTTAAATGATTCGAATTCACCAAATTCTCTACACACTTGAAATGAAGGCAAGAACAACAGTAACAATATAAACAATTATATTAATATCTTATAAGTTAAGTGATATTCAAACTATTTATATTGGTTTAGAGATATTCACTTTCTCCTACTTCCAGTCCCTAATAAGCCATATTGAGAATTTTCATTAATAAAACAAAATAACGTTAGTGTAAATATCCTTTTTTAAGGCTTAAGCATAAAATTTCACTTACACTCTCTTTTCTAAGGCTTGAGGATAACTTGTCACTCACACTCTTTTTTCTAAGGCTTAAGGATAACTTATCACTCAACTTACTTCTTTTTCATGAATGAAGAATAACCTAACAATACTCTCTTTTTTAATGGCTCAAGGATAATCAACTCATAAATCACTTAATACTTCCATGCCCATAAAATACACTTTCTCACAAGATACCTTATGTTTGCTAGTTTTAGCTACAGCAGAAGTATATAGTTTGTAACTTATAGTATAATTGATATTAATCCCATGAGGATTGATTCTATACACCTAACAATCTGAATAACACTTTGTTAAAGGTAAACAAAAAGTATAGAAACTAAAAATTAAACTAAATTAACAAACTTAATGAATTAAACTGTAAAAGAAAGGGAAAAATAGAAGATACCCAATTATGTTCTTATTTATCTTCTTTTTACCTTGTTGATTTAACTGTATTTGATGGATCTCCTACTTGGATTTGGATTCCCATATAAGTTTTGGTAGATAGATAAGACAATGTTATTCATTTGCATACTTTGTTATACTAGTGGCTGGGGAGACTACCTCATTGTTTCATGCTAGGAGAGGTCTAAGAAAAGGGGATCCCCTATTCCCTTACATAGTAACATTTTAGAAGAAATTAAGTGATGTATTCTAGATACATGTATGGAGGTGATAAATGGAATTTTAGTGTAGAGAATTCTATCTAGCACTAGCTTCAAATTCTATATCAAGTGTAAAAAATTAGGCATTGTAAATCTATCCATTGCAGATGATTTGATAGTCCTCAGTTATACATTTCATAAGTCAATATAAATCATACTTAAAGCTCTAGATTTTTTCAATTCCTTCTTTGGCCTAAAATTTTACTTGAACAAGAGTAACCTCCTACTATTAGTAGCTATTGTTAATATGGATAGGTAACTATCCTTATTAATAGGTATAAAAGTGAGCTCCCTTCCAATCAAATACTTAAGCCTTTCTATCATCTATATTAAACCTAGATATAGGGCCTACCAATAAATTTTAGGCAAGATTTATGCGAGGATAGGAAGTTGGTCCATTAAAAGCCTATCTTATGTAGGTAGAATATAACTGACTATCTCCACTGCCCTTTTAGTCCTTTTTAAGATCAAGGGTATAAAGAAGATAATGAGGAATTTCCTATAGGGAAGACACAAACAAACCTTTACATGCTAAGGTAAAATGGAGGGACTTGTGTAAACCAAAGGAAGAAGGTAGGTTAGATCTATCAAGATTAGTGATAAGATTAGTCTACCAAAGAAAATATGAAGAATTGCTAAAGACAAAGGTGCTCTATGAGTGAAGTGGATACAATCATATTTTCTAAGGGAGAATCATATAAGATTTAAGTAACATAATAGGTCTCTCTTAAAACCTACAACAAATACTAAGGATTAAGCAATCTTTGCAAGTTGATGTGGTTCATAATATTGGTAATGGGGAGAAATGCTTTTTTATGGTTTGATAATTGCTTCAGGTAGGACCTTTACTTCTCATTTCTGAAAATTTTATGAGAATGCATTTTCCACTTATTGTCAAAGTTAAGGAGTTAGTCTAGGAGGATAGGTTGCAATGCAACAATAGAGGAGCTACACTCTTTAGCATGCCAAGAGAAGACCAGATTATATAGAATAGAAATTCTTTAGGATTTTTTAGCAATAGGTTCTATAGGATGTTATTTGGTACACTTACAACTAAGGTGCCCTAGCATAAGTTAGTGTGGTATAATCAAAGACTCCCTAAGGTAGTCCTTATCCTATAGATATCATAAAAAATATGGTATCAATTATAAACATATATAAGGCATCCTAAGTTATGGATAAAACCTATAGACTATATGTGCATGACAATCAGAGCAATAATCAGATTTTCTTTCCTTGCAACTATGTATCCAATGTTTGATTTAAAATACAAAAACTATATCACCTATATCCATGGACAAACATGGTCAAAAGTTATCAGTTTATTATTAGCGCTTTACAAGCTATATAAAGAAGATTTTGTTATTTTTAAAATCAAATTTAGATGTTGTATATATTCCTTCTAGAGGGAAAGAAATGATAGAGTGTTCAGGAATCACTTAAAGGATAGCCTTACCTTTACTTAATGTGTAGTGGAATGGATTAGGGAAATTATGGTCTGCCATGTAGAATATATCTAACCTTTAAAATCTTTAAAAAGATCATGGAGAATTCTATGAATTGTATGGAAACCAATGATCATTGACATTAGCTACTTGTCAGAGTTATAGCTTAACTACTATTTATAGTGCTTCTCAAGTTCAAGGGCCATCTTGTACTAGACAGGAGCAATTAAGTTTAGCGAAAAATAGAATACGATTTCCTTAAGATAGATGTTGCATAGATTCTTATGTGTTGACTTTCTTTTTTATAATAAGAGTAACTAGACCAAAAGCTCTATAAGTTTAGCATTCTTGTAAATTTGATTTTTGATTATAAGTTATATGAGCTTATTAATTCATTAGACTGTCTTATAGCTCGTAACTCCATTTTGATTGATTAATTTAATTTATTTTAATTTTAAAAAGGTTTATAAGACATATTACAATAATTTATTATACATATAGTGACTTCTTTATTTTGTTATTAGTCCACTTAGTTATAATTACCTTGAAACTCTCTTGAATATATTTGGTCATCACTCCTCATTTTGATCCTTTGATAACTTTTTTTCATTAAACGTGATCTTTTACTTGTTCCAAGAATCTTTGACAAATTGACTAACTGATATAACCAAAGTTATAAACATTACAACATGTTTTGTTATTATTAAAACCATTGGTTATAACCTTGGTTTAGCAATCCCTCATTTTTTAATGATAAAACGTCTTGTGATACTAGAGAAAATAAGTGACATTGAATAGATTTCCAACATGTCAAAGTAAAATGTAATACATTCTTCTACTTAACTTATGCTTCAAAGATTTATAAATATAAAGTTTTAATATCACCATTTGCTCCCCTTTTTTTTTCAACAATGAAAAAGGTGTTTGGTATATAAAGTGTCAAAGGAAAAATATAATAACCTCCCTCTCCTACTTTTTAAAAATTCTGTCATGTGGTTTAAGCATATATGCAAAGTGCTTGTCAAATAAATGAGCAATTTTTAAAAAGCTTATATATTAATTTAAACATAAATCTATCTTTCTTCTATAGGCATATGCAATTATACTTGCTCCCCCTAAATATTCATTTCAAGTCAACATGGTCAAATATTATTATTTGAAAGAAAGACAATATCTATTTATATATGCCACTAGTGATTATCTTTTCCTCTTCATTATTTCAACAATTGGTATTTTAATACTAATTTTCTTATTTGGCTCATATAATGATTCGTGATTATCCCTTTAAAATCAATTATTAGAGATATCATGGTTATTAGTAATTGATACTAATGGAGATGATATCAATTGTTTTTATTAATAGGAAGTTACTTGACATTAACCTATAAGGTAAAGAAATTATTATATTTTACCCATACAAACTTGGGTTCCTCGAGATTAATTCTTGAGTTTCTTTCGATCCATCTCATAGGGGTTACTTAGAAAGCATTATTTTATGAATCAACTTGTTTGTATAGGAATATATTTACCATAAAAATGACCTCTTATGAAGATATTTGAAGTTACTTGGGTCATGTAAGTAAGGTTTATGACAATATGAAAATGAGCATTCTTTGTTTTTCTAAAAAAATAAAAAAATTTTGTTAATCAATCTGTTTCTAATAGAATAATCACTAAACAAGCCGAGGTGACACCACTCCCTAATATAGACATATTTAACTCAAACTAGTAGTATAACCACAACTAAGTTTGACATTAGCTAGAGAATTGGTAAAGAAAAAAAAACAAGTTTGAAACTCATGAAGAACAAGAGGAATTGCAAGGCTTCATGCTTCATTAATGTTCCAATTCTTAGTGAGCATAGGTGATAAACCAGTAACCTGTATCCTTGCCATTAGATCTTCACGAATCTAGGACCATGATTGGTGGCTAAACTCCTCACTACTTTGGTTAGTTTTGTTGAATATTTAAGAATGCCTTTACCTCCAAATGCAATAAACATAACTATAGAACATAGTCCTAAAAACATATAGGTCTTGTAGATTCATAAGTCTCATAAAGCTACTTAATTCACAATATCCAACCAAGTGCTATACATGCATTACATAGAACACAATTCTTGTATATAGTTCTATAACAATCTATTGTATATGCAACTAAAAAAATAAGTGCTCAATGGTTTCATTTGCATGATTATAGAATTTATAGAGAGATTTGAGTAGAAAAAACTTAGACCATCTGTCTATAGTGTTTAACATCCCATGAGTGGCTAACTAATGATGAAGGTAGCTTTAGGAAAACCAATGAGGACCAAACTAACTTGAACTAGCTAACTATTGGATTACAATACTTAAATAGATTATAATAGCTTTTATTAGTAAGCTGACCTGATCATTGAATGTTAAATTGACCTGATTGGTGAATGATTTAAACTCCTTCTTGATAGCCTTCATTTTCTATTCAAAGATAAATTAGTGATTACCAACAAATGTAATTTATAGGCCCTTTCATAACAGCTTTGACAAAACCCTCTAACATTGCTAAGTGATAAAAAAAATCTAGGTGAAGTAGCTTTAAGAGGTAAGTGGAAAAGGTCTCGAAACAATATTAGTAAGTGATAAGAAGTTAGGTATTTTTTTAAAAAGTGCCTAGCTAATAGATAAGTTGTGCAATAAAAGGAAATTCACAAGGGCATGGTCAAGTTTCTTCCTTATGAGTCTTTAATAATCTTGCTTATTGCTTTAAGAGAAGAGTTACTCTTCCTTTAAAAGTTAATCAGCTCAAGATCAGTCACACAATCACAGAAATCCCTGTAAGGTTTAGCTACACTATGCCTCCCCTTAACTTCATAATTGTGTAAGGCTGCGTTAAAGTCTCCCATAAGGAGTAAAGATGTAGAGATTTTACTAGCAATGTTGTAGTGATCTTCTCTTAGTTTTGTTATAATAAGGACTAAAATACAAGGCTTAATAGAAATAAAAAATTAGCCCCTTTAAGTTACATGTGACAAATTTCATTGGGAAGGGGAAAGGCCTTTAACCTTGTTCCTTCTAGTAGATTTTATTCTATTTGATGCTCCTTCTTCTTTTTGGTCAATTTGATTATGTTTCTTACAACCATTCTAGCTCTAAGGGAGCCTTAGTTGACCTCTAATGTTGTTACTATATCCTCAAAAGGTATAGCCTGAATTATAGTAGTGAATTGTATCATGGGGGGTTTTTTACCATTGAGATTACTAATAATCTTGTTTTCCAACCTACTTTGATTTATGTTAGGCTCTATCAGTTATGAATCAAGCTTACTAATTTGGCTAAGGTAGTCCCTCCCCTCAGCTATAGATAGAGTTGTAGGATCAGGCTCTTAGTCTACCTGGCTACTTTGCATTACAAATGAGCTCCCCACATTGGGAATGAGGTTCAAGTTTATGGCAAGGTTCTATTGTGATTTCTATATAACTGAGCTCACCTCATTTGTAACGAGGTTCAAGTCTATGGCAAAGGTTTTTTAGGATTTGGAAGTTATCATGAAGTTTTCACTATCAGTAAAAGGTTTAGCACCTTCCTCATATAAAGTGTTAGCTTCCTCAATTTTATCTTGTCACTTTCTCGTAACAAAATCTTGTTGTGCATCCAATATTGCTCCAAAACTCTATTTCATAGGATTTAACTTATTGCCCCCTATAGAGCATTGAGCTTTTGATGCCCTCCAATAGAGAAGGTCCACCTTGCTTCACACCATACCTACTTACAATTCCTATGAGTAGGCCTCCAAGAGTAGGATACTGGGATAGTATCCTTTACAAGTGTTCCCTCCTCCCCCAATCATAAGATAGGAATAGACTCAGGTAGCACTTTATCACTGTAGACCTCTACATATATTTGAGCATACCCAACTGTCTTAATAATAGCATTATGTTCATCCATCGCCTATATAACTAGTAATATGGCTCATACTTATAGTAGTTCAACATTCAAAGGGAACCTTATGAAAATTGGTACATTTTTAGTCCCGTCCACAAATTTAATAGGAAAAAAAGTTAAACTTGAAAATGTTGATGCCCCTTTTGAAACACTTCCTAAATATAGCACTGGTTGAGAATTTAGTTATGAAAGATCAAGATCATTTAGGAGCACTTATGTGAGTCCATGCTTAGACCATTTGGCTTTTGATCATTTAGAAAAAATAGGGAATGTTGGATGTTTAACCAAGAAGAAAGTAATCAGATAGTGGTCCATTTGCTTGCTCTAACCTCCAATAGAGCAGTAGGTGAAGCTATTATTTACTTCCCTTCACTTTCACTTGGCGGTATATATTTAAGCCTTACAAAATTATTTGACTTATCTGTAAGTCTTTTTGGTCAAGTCAATGAGTTGAGAAGGGTTCAACGAGGCTTTCATAACCACTGTAGTATTATCACAACTTTCCTTTCCATTAGTCAGTTAGACAAAAGAGTGCATAAGTTAGAAGCTTTGATCAAAATCAGTCTCATCCCCACTAAGAATTGAGCTACATTGGAGTGTAGCCATTCAAGAGAAGGATTTAAGGGAGGAAAGGCTAGATTATAATCTAGGACCTAGGTAGTTGAGTCCACTTTTTTCTAGGAAAAGATAATTGGAGGTAATAAGAGAAGCTATTAAGAAAGTAATAGCTAAATGCAGATAGCAGGAAAATGTAATTCATTAAAACCCCTTATAAGACATAAGACACTGACACAAGAGAGAGAGTGAGAGAGAGAGAGAGAGAGAGAGAGAGAGATTAAGAGCCAAAGAAGAAAATACAAGTTATAGTAAGAGTAGATGAATTGGAGAGGAAGGCCACCCTTAGCTTAAAACACTAGGCAGGCCAAGGTAGAGAGATGAAGGAGCACTTTCTCTCTCATGACTCTTATGCTATGATAATAAGAAAATTTAAGAAGGGAAGGAAAAAAATACACATTATTAGTGGTTCATGGATGTATCATTGAATGGGAACTCTCTTTTGAATATGCAGTGGTATGAAGCTTTATTTATAATACTATAAATCCTAAGTTACAAATTGATAAACAACATGTTTTTTTGATAGAAATATCACTTATAAAGAATGTGAGCATGTTTTACATATTTTTTAAATTATGGTGAGAACTATAATGATTATGATTTTTTCACATAAATTTGATGACAAATAAGCAATATAAATAATGAAAATATAGGTTCCTTTTTTATGATTTTTATACAAATTATGCTATGTTTTCTATGAATTTGTCCCTCTAAGTTTATAATGTGGACCATATATAAATGTACGATTTTTTTTATATTGAGATGTAGAAGATGATAAAGGAGAATTTGATTTTTGTTCATATTTAAAACATGTAGCATGTTAAATCATTCACCCAATTTGTTCATAGCCCATTTAATCTCCTAACCCTAGAAAAGCAACTTATACACAGATATTCATCAATGAAAGAAAATAATGAAACATATAACGCATATCCATTGACTAAAATATGAATATGGAGGTAATACAAATTTAAAAACAAAATAAACCAAAAATCAACAATAAGATTTTTACTCCCTAATATTCTCTAATTATTTTTTCTATTTGAATGCTCCTATAGGTCCTAATTGTAAAACAATGAAAGATGGAGAAGAAAACAAGAAGAAAACCCTAACTAAGATGAAGTTTGATTCCAATCTCTAAAATTATGTAAATAGCATCGAAAATAGTGTTTATATAATCTTTAAGGGTGGCTACTAGGGTTTTTTCCTTCTAAGGTAAAAAATGGGATTACAATTTTCTTGTCAACACGTTGAAATCTCTGACATTTTCTAACTATGTGACTTCAATGATGGTAGGAATGGAGTTCAATGACATCATTTATACCTACTATTCATCTTCTAGTGTTAGGAATAACTGTGGTTTCTTGATGAAGAACAATGCCATTTATTAGCAACCTAGATAGCCGTTGATCTCCATGATGTGCACTCTTTTTGCTCCTTTTTTCTTCATGTCCATTCAATAAACTCCAAATCATCACAACTATGAAACTTAGCAAAAAGGGCTTATAATTTAAATGAATTATACAATTAATAGGGAAAATTGCAAGATATAATGCCTTAAAGGTTATGTAAATTACTAATTAACAACACCCTTACAATTAAATTATTATTTGTCCTTACTTATAGGCTCAAAATAAAGTCTTTTAAGGATGATTAATGTTTAATTAGGCACCTCAACATAACTCATCTGGTTGAGTATAACTAATATCATGTAATTTAAGTTTGATCATGGATTAACATATACGGTTATTATTCATAGCAAGATCAATTCCTTGTGCATAATACAAAATATTAAGAAACATCACATAGAACATTATGAAAACTTGTCATGGAGTAACCCAATTAGACCAATCCTTTATTTTACTCATTCAATCATGAAAGATTCTCAGAAAATTCCATTCATATCAATTCACAATTCTACTTAATTTAACTCATGCCTTTTTCAAACTTTAACTTTAATCATAAAAATCAATTCCATATATAAAATGAACATCTATAAGGAATCTCACATACATATTATTCATTGATTAAGCATTATAATCTTGCTTGAGAAGTCACTTTGAATTTTGAAACAAAAGTGAACATGTTATCATGAACACTTCATGTTACAAAATTAAGCCGCCTCACATCATTTAGCTACTAATACCACTCTTGAACTTCAATTTTTTTATTAGTATAAAGTTAATGGAGTTAATTATTGCTCATTTATTCATATAATGATTTTTTAACGTATAAAGCATTCAATATAAAAAACATTATAATGTTTATCAAGTATCCATTTTCTAAAGTTATTAGGCAAATCAAATTTCCTTATTCATCAGTACACATAACTAGTTGCATTGGCTTTCAAATTCATGTAAACAATTGAATTCAACGTGAATATCATAAATTTTAGCTCAAGTTCACATGAAAATCCACATAAAGTTTCTTTCAACTTAGCATTATGAAAAAGGAATCAATTCAACCACATAATTATAACCATAATTAAGAAAAGTTATGATTAAATAAGAATTATTTCAAACTAACTATACTTGGAACATGCATAACTTCAAGGTATACTAGTAAACATTTAATCAACTTTAGAATGATAATTAAATGAAATATCCACATTAGCTACTAGAAGATTGGTAGTAATCCAAATATCCACATTAGCTACTAGAAGATTTGTAGTAATCCAAGGGTGAATTTATTTATATATATGTTCCTTCATTACCCATCCACTTAAATTGGACATTGTCCCTAATGTCCATGTAGGTAAAATAAACTACAAAGGGTAAGACGAATAACGAAACTCTTGAACAAAAGATCATGTAGTCGCACCTTGTAGCCATTCTTGTGAAACCTAATAAAAAGAATTAGAAAAAAAACTTAAAGACAATAAAAACATAAAACCAAGGTAATATTTCCAAAGAAATAAAATGCAGAAACAAAATCTTACAGCCTATGAAAAAAATTCTACGAAAGATTAGTGAGAAGATATGAAAGAATCATGAAGGAAGAGTGTTTCACTTGTAGCCTCCACTTACCTGGGCATATATAATTTAGCTCTGTATCCATTTATTTTAAGGGGTTCATCATTTTCTCTTATTACCTTAAGAATCTCAAATTAAAAACTGTATTACCTCAAATGTCCTAGTCCACCTTGACTTTAGCTTTCTATGAAAGAGTTAAAGTTAGGAGTTATAGATCAATACTTGATCACCCAGCTTAAAGATTCGATGTAATATTTTTTATTATGCCATATTTTCAAGTGTTCCTTATAAAAATTTGAATTATGGTCGGCATCAAACCTAAAATTATCAAGCTTATTAAGCTATGTAAGTCTCATAGCACCTGCATATTGTAAATTAAAGTTTTAAAACTTAGTAGCATAATGTACTTTGTGCTGCAGCTTTCTTGGAAGATGGCAAGCTTTTCCATATACTATCTTGAATGATGACATGCCTATGGATGTTTTAAATGTTGTAGTATATACCCAAAGTTCATCATCTAGCTTTAAGGACCAATCTAGCCTAGAAGCATTAACAGTATTCTCTAAGATTTTCTTTAGTTCTCTATTAGAGACCTCAACTTACTACTAGTTCGAGGGTGATATGATGTAGCAACCTTGTAGGTTATACCATACTCGCCAAGTAAAGTGTCGTTTTCTTTTTTCTAAAAATGTAAACTTTCATAACTTATAATGGCCCTTGGTGTCCTGAAATGAGTGAAAATGTTTTTCTTTAAGAACTTAACTATACCCCTAGCCTCATTTATAGGTAATGTTTCTACTTTTACCCATTTGCTAACATAATCCACTACAACCAAAATGTATTGATTGGAGTATAACTTAGGGAACAGTCTTATAAAGTCAATGATCTAGACATTAAAAACATCATAAACTAAAATATTGGTCAATGGCATGTCATAGTTTTTCAAAATATTTCCAAGCCTTGGGCTTCTATCACAAGATTTGATTAAAGTTCATGCATCCTTGAACAAGATGGGGTAATAAAAACCACATTTTATGATGTTATGCATTATCGTAGTTTCCCTGTAATGCCCCATGTCAGCAATATTACAGAGGAAGCTACCCCTTAAGTGCAAGGATCTATGTATTTTTACCATTCCTTGCAATATAGGTAACATGAGATATCAGAGATGCATGTTAGATTTAGGAGCTTCGATCAATGTCATGCCTTTATCTATTTTTAAAGCTCTTAATCTTGGTTCATTAAAAGATTTTTATGTGTTAGATATGCAAGATGAGGAATCTTCAAGTCCTTAGACAATTTAGTTAGGCAGGCCATTTTTGAAGACATTTTGAACTAAGATTGATGTACACAGTGGGGTTTTGACTATAGAGTTTGATGACGAGATCATTTTTTTAACATCTTTGACACCATGCGCTATCCATCAGATTGTGAGTCGATAGCCAAGGTAGATATTCTTGACTCATTGGTTGAACATTGGTCTCTCTTTTCATCAAGTGACCCTTTAGAAGTAGTGCTGACTAACTCACTATAGCAAAAGAAGTCTGATTGTTGGTGAAGTAAGTTTGAATTTGGAGAGGACCTAAAGGAGACAATATCAGCACTTGAGATAAAGCCTTTTTGCAGGTATATTCCTCACTTTTTAGAATTGCCTATTAGTACTAACCGTTTGTTACCTTCTACTGTGCAGGCACTAATAATGGAGTTAAAGCCCTTACTTGCTTAGCTAAATTACACTTATCTGGGTATTAATAACACACTTCTAGTAATCATAGCTAGTGATCTTACAAAGGTATAAGAAGAGAAGCTCGTCAGTGTGTTCAAATAGTATAAGATGACATTGGGATGGACAGTTGCAGATATCAAAGGTATTAGTCCTTCCATATGTATGGATATAATTTTTCTTGAGGAAGGAGCTACTCTAGTTTGTCAAGTGCAAAGAGATCTCAATCCACCAATGATGGAGGTGGTAAAGAAGGAAGTGATGAAGTTTCTAGATGTGGGTGTCATATACCCCATCTCTGACAGTAAGTTGGGATTGAAAGTAGGAGCTCCAAGCTCCTTTAATGTCCTTTGATTCTACTCTAGATAGTTCGTTGTAAACTACCAAATAATAAAATACCCAACTTCCCAAACTATGCAGTAATGGTGAGCTAGTGTCGAACCACAAAGAGTTGGAATGTAACCGCTATTTCAAATGTTGCAAGAAAAAGAAAAGAAAATACTTAAAAGATATGAAGGCCAAATAAGTTGAAATGTAATAATCATAAACAAAAGACAACACAATGTAAATTTAAACAATACTAATAACAATAGTGAAGAAGTGGGTTGGAGATATCTTCGAATGTCAGGATGATCATTGATCCTCGAATCTAGACAAGAGGTACTTTAGTCATGACGCTTTATCTCGAATTTGGATAAGCTCTCAAACCCTCAATTTCTCTAAATTAGACAAATCTAGCAAGCTCTAGAAATGCCCTTATCTTCATCTATAACCTAGAACAAGCTCTCTAGATTTAATAGTAAAGACCTCTTAGGTACTATAGAACAACTAACTTGGGCCACCTACTCATAAGCTCGGAAGGTGTAACCTAAAGGTATGGGACCCTAGGCTAGTTGATTAAGTATCATAACAAATTTAACTAACTTATTGCTACTTTCAGGAATTGCTATGGACTATTATGTATCATATGCTCAACCCTAACTTTGGAATTAGGAAATTACCTAAAGGGTGATCAATCCTAAAGATAACTCCTAATTCATGACATTTAACTTAAGCCACAAAACCAACCTAGACAAACAAGCACCAAATTAAGCATACTTCAACTCCATTCTCACAATTTTCATCCCTTCATCCTTTTAATATCTC
>JAOXYD010205526.1:0-21202 GCA_028565735.1 Pinacopodium congolense
GGCTATTCCTCTTTTAATGGCGGTCTAGCAGGGTACAATTATTAGACAGAAATGAGACACTTTCACCCAATTTTATCTCCAATCTCCATCTTTAAGCTCCATCCTACAAATTAAACATAATAACATATAAATTGAACATTTAAGCATTAAATTAGGGTTAAATTCACATGGAATAACATCCAAAACTACTATACATTTAACCCTTAACGAGCACAACAACAAGATAAAAGTTTTAAGGATGACGAGTAATAGCCTATTGGTTGAGGCTATAAATGGTTGAACATTTAATCAAAACCTAGTACATGCCTAAGTTAAGTTTTAAGAGGTCTTTATTTTAGTATAGGGATTGATATGTGAGTAGTTTTTTAGAAGAAATTCTATAATCCTAGATACAATACTTCTTTTAATTGTAATAAGAGACTGTCTAGTTTGCTAGAATAATGTGGTACTTCTTTCCCTCTATAAGGGAAAAGCTATTTTGAATATAGTGTAGACATTTGCAAGAAGAGGGTGAGAAGAGTAGTGTAAGAAAGAGTGTCATCCTAAGTAGTTTCAAAGCAGGAAAGGCTAGAAAGATGTAGAATGAGAGTCCATATTGATTTTTAGAAGCTACAATTGAAGAATAGGTAATTTAGAGATTTATTCTCCATATTACAAAGCTTACGAGTAATACTAGTTAGTTAAGTACCTTTGATTTTGTTAAGGGTTGTGAGTTTATGTTTTGTAGCTAACTAGAGAATAAAGGAGTCCTTAGGAATGGTAGGTTGGAGTCAGATCACTTTATACGAGCACTTGCTATTTTAAGGTGCTCTGAATACTTTTATATACAATTCTTGTTATTTAATGACTATGAAGGGTATGGTGATAAAATAGATATGTCCCTAAAATACTATCTTGGGAGATGAGCAAAAATATTAGTAGCTAAAAGGGAAGAGCCTCTAAAGTAACAACATTATATGTTTTTCACTAATCAATTCTTTTATCTTTGGCTTGAAAGGAAAAATGTGCCTAAGGTTATAGATGCTGAGACTACAATGGAGATCACAATGATTACTCTAATTATCAAACCATAACAATGGATCCTGATCATTACTAATCCTACATTCCACATGACTCTTCTGGAAGCCTCTCATTTTTATCACTTGAGATATAGTCCAACAAGAACTAGTAGAAAGACTGATTTCTAAAAGACTTATACCCTTTAAATGTTGAGAATGCACCCATCTAAACCAAAGAGATTCCTTGTTTGTTAGTAGCCTCCAAACTCTTTTAGCTAAGCTTATTTTAAAGGAAAAATGGATAGGAGTAATTTTAAGACCACCCTCCTATTTTGATTGGCAAATAAAGTGTCTTTTAGTCTTGAAATTTGTTGGTCTTAAGACATCACCAGATAATAAGAAATTTCTCATCATTTTGTCAATGTATTTGTAGATTTTTTTGACAAAACCATTAAAGAGGACTAATAGATATGTAAGCTATTAAGCATTAGGGGGTAATTAAAAGTCTTCTTATAATTAACAAGTTTTTAATGCATTAGATTCCACATCTTTTTTATATATTACTTAGCAATGTTTTACAATCATTAAACCTTATTTTTCATAATGTGATTGGAAGTCCCAAATATGAAGTTTCCCATTTTGGAATCCAATAATCCTATAAAAATACAAAAGAAAGAGTAGAGACACTTATAGATAAGATTAGGTTACTATTTGCCCTATTAATGTGAAAACTTGGTAGTCTATTGAATGTGTGTAGTGAATCAATTAGTGTGGTGATAGAGTACACACGAGCATGATAGAAGAGCAAAATATCATCAAAAAATGCGAGGCTTGTAATTCTTAATTTCTTAAATTTTGAATTATTAATGTGTATGTAAGTGAAGTTTTAAATCTTTAAGACCACTTACTCTTATACTCCACAACTTTAGGCAAGTTCATATATGATTCCTATAGTATAATTGTGAGTTGCATAACATTCCATCAAGGATTGAATTACTAGTACTAATCTTCTTTCTATGATTTAATTTAGAAAAATAAATGATTAATTTAATTGAATTTCTATCTAAACTAAAATTAAGTACTAACCTAAGAATAAAAACCAAAACTGAACAATTTACTTGAAGAAAAAACAATCAATAAGATTAAGACTGGTGGTGTTTGTGATGCTACCTAAATTTTAAATAAATATTAACCAAGAAACATGCTCATTAAATCACAACACATGAAGATAGCAAGTGTATCTATCGCTAATGTAATATAGTTTAGTAAATCTAGGTTTTGATCCATGAGAACTACTATTATTAATGTATTTCTATCTAAATTAGATAACTTATAAAAATGGTACAATGATTAATGATTGTCAAAAAAATAACAAAAAAAGAAAAATTTATGCCTAGGACACTTGTAAAAATTTACAATCAAAGTTGAAGATAGGATTTAGGTAATTATTCCTTATAGGATGCATGTGTTCTCATTGTATTCTTGTTTTAAATCGAATTCCTTGATTTATTAGACTATAGAACCCTTAATTTAAATTTCACTCTTTCTTAAAATATGCAACCCTATTATATTCAATAAACTATAGGAAAGTTCTCTCTATCCCAGTCTAAATATTAAATGCATTACTTGGTTCTATATAATCTATTATTTCAACTAATCACACCTAACTCGAATATTTTATGTAAGCCTATCTCTAAGTCACCATGTAAGATATTTTGTCAATGGAATGATCTAACATATATAATTAACCTCTCAATTAAATTATACACAAATCAGGGCTCAGGAAATAACTTTTACATTCACATAACAATTATGTCTAAATTTCAGACGCATCCATTCACAAATCTAATTCAAAATTTGGAACTCAAGAGTTAATCCAAAAATAATAGTAAATAGTACTTCTTAGATTTTGTTACAACCCAAATACTAAGAGAAAATTAGTTCCTACACATTGAAATAATGACACAAACAAACATAAGAAAGAAGTAATTTTATGGTGAAGTTGTCTTGAATCCTTGATGCTTGATATATTAAATCCAATCCTTGATCTTCAATTCCATGTGTTCTGATTTGTTCTTTTCCGTCAAATTAAATGAAAACCCCTTTCAAAGAGCCTAAGACTTGTCTATGTTGGAGTGGTGGCTACCTTCTTTTAGGATGAGGCTTGAAAGATTTAAAAAAATTGAAAAATTAGGTCAATGGGCGTGTCTCCCAAGAACCCCCATGGTCTGGGCCACTGTTTCGTCCAACTTCTGGGCTCTTGCTAGATTTTCCAACTCCTAACTTCCTTCAAATGTTTTAGTATAACTTATTTTTTGCTTGGTATTTAAGCATGAAATTTTATATATAGGTTCCTCACTTGATTTTTTTGAACACCATAAAGTTCCATAACAATCAGAACTTTGCACCTAATATCCCATCAAAATCACATATAACAAAATCGATGCTTGTTTGAGTTTCTCTTATTCTTCTCTTGATGCTTCCTTCATGGCTTATTATATGGCCTCAAAATTTGGTGTGAAGCTTCCAAAAAAATGATGTTCTTAAGTGCTAAATTAACTCCACACCAATTGCAATCGAAAAAGTACTCCAAACTCATATGAAAAGTGATAAAGCATGAAAATTATATGAGTAATATCTCATTCAAGGATTTTAACTAAAATTTCACAAAAAGCACATGGAATTGCATCCAAAGCTTCTCCTAAAAAGCAATAAATCATGCCTAAAGTATGTATTTTTTAAGACTTACTAAATGTAGCCACAATTAAGCTATTTCTTGTCCTTAACCAATTGCTAAACTCCCATTCGATCAAAATCCATCAAGAGTCAAAAGTTATTTTAATACAAACAAATGTCAACTAGTGTTTTTTATTTAGTTTGCAAATCACAATTCCATCATGACAAAAACTTGGTTAACATATGCAACACACTGTTAGATTTGTTATGCATTTGTATGTAATGTAATGGATCACTTCTAGTCTATGATTAATCATTGAAGTACTCTAAACATTGGAGACCTAATATGTGAGCTTTTGGTGACACTAAGTTGAAAGTGCCCATTGATAAAATTGAGCAGCTCGCTTAGAGGTAAGGAAATCCAATTGATTGTGGTAGTCTATGATAGATCCATAATAGGGATTGGTGAAATCCCCAAGG
The DNA here is from genome assembly GCA_028565735.1 of Pinacopodium congolense. Lineage (NCBI taxonomy): Eukaryota > Viridiplantae > Streptophyta > Magnoliopsida > Malpighiales > Erythroxylaceae > Pinacopodium > Pinacopodium congolense. The sequence continues at coordinate 4,155 of JAOXYD010205526.1, forward strand.
CTCTACTAAATTCCTAACATGCCATGGAAAATTGCTGCCCACTAACTAAAATTTAATCACATTCATTGACTCTGTTCCTACCAATGCCTTATTAAAAGCAAAGGCTATCGGGAATTTATAGAAAAGGTTTCGGTATCCTAAGTCCTCAATCTCCACAATTGGATTCCATCCTGCTCTTCTCAAGTGATGAAAAATGTCAATAGCTAGGATTAATAGCTCCAAAACCTCAAAAATGAAATAGTGGGTAGGTTCGATAGGTTTTTGTAACAGTGCATTGTATTTGGAGAGGAGCTAAGAATTTCATAATTGAAGAAATGAAGTATCAATCCTATCACTTCAAGATGAGGAGGCTCTGCCATGTTGAGCCTTATTGGTTTTCTCCTTTTGAGAAGCCATAACTAAAAAAAAAAAAATAGCAAGCATAAGGAACATGCGAATGAAACTACAAGTGATTAATTTCAAGCTCTTTCTCTCTCGTGCCTTGTGATATCCGAAAGTTCTTCGTCTGACCTTCATGTTCTCCTTATGTTCATGCACTTGAGAATACACAAGGAAAAGTATGAAAACTCTTAAATTAAAATCATTGAAATAAAAAAAGATGCTAAAACTACCAATATGCTAAAACAAGATGCAAAAAATTTGATGAGCTAACTCATGTGTTTGGATAAATGCTCACTAGTTTTATGTTATATCGCAAGTATATTAGTTTTATAAGTGTAATATAATATCACATGAGGATTGGGTCTAGACACCAGTCAATTCATATGAAACTTCAATTAAAAAAAACTATAAAATAAGTTAAAATTAAACAATCTAGCAATGAATAATTAAAGGAACAAAGGGTAGGAATTTGTAACTTCAAGGTGTAAGACTTGGAATTATGTTTACCCAAGAATTACTTCTATCCATATTTTTTTCCCTTTTACCTTATTGATTCAATTATGTTTGACCCAAGATTTCCTAAAGATTAGTCACCTTCTCTAAAGGAGTAACTTGTTGTCCATAGTTGAAATAAGATAGAATTAGGTTTGCAATCTCTTAATTTATAAAACCTTTCATAAAAATTCAATTAGATGTGAAGCAACCTAATGTTTATAGTTTTATTGGGTGCCAACTCTTGTTTTACAATTCAAAATAAATTCCCTAGCTCAATCTATTGCAATGTACAGGCATAATAAATATCACAAACATTTATTCATCGAATCAACAAACAAGAGTTTCATAAAATAATTTAAGAGTAATTTCTATAAAGAATTCAGCCACTCATGAAAATAATAAATCCATCAAGCAACATGTTTTCCATACAAAAAAGGATGAAAAGAGAGAAAAGAATAAAAATATATTAATCTTGAAACTTTTTTGTTCACTCACTCAATGCTAGAGAATATGAAAGTTGATAATTCTTGATGAATCCCAAGGTGGATGATGTTTTTTCTTTATTGGGTGGCCACTACATTTTTCTTTCCTCCATTGGTATGTTCTAAATTGTCTCCTAGGGTCATTAACCCTTAAAGATGTCTAAATTTTATCTCTAAGTCATAGAATCTTGTGTTGGACATGTCATGGCTTTATCTCCATTGTCATGGCTCCAAGCAGTGTCATGATCCTACAACTATACTAGACTCTATGCCTTGGAGAGAAGGTCTTAAAAGATCCCCCATAGGCTACACACTAGGCCCAAACTCTTTCTCTATATTTTTAAATTGGAGCTCCAACATTTCTAGTTGGGTGTTACCACCTGACTTCTTTTCTCTTAGCTCTCTTCTGAAAGTGAGTTCAACCTCAGGATCCCATTCCACAAAAAATTTAAATAGGAAAAACAAAAGATAAAACACACAGAAAATTGTAAAGAGGATAAAAAAGGTGTAGAAAAATAAAAATTGAAAAATAAAACAAACAATAACTAAAACAAATTAACTAAATCTAGTGTAACAAATAATAGAAAAATAATTGTAATAATGTAATTTTAAGTAACGGTGCCAAAAACTTGATGGTGTATGTGATGCTACCTAGGTTTTAAATAAAGATTAACTAAGAAATACATTCACTAAATCATAACACTCAACGAAGGCAAGTGTATCAACAACTAATTTAGTATAGCTTAATGAATATAGGTTTCTATCTTTAACGGCTACTATTATCGATGTATTCCTGTCCAAATTAGCTAACTTATAAAAAAGATAGATTTTACAATGAGTAAAGAAACAAAAAATAACTATAAATAAATAAATGCCTAAGAAACTTAAAAAAATTAAAAATAAAAGATGAAGTTAGGATTCAGGTAACTACACTCTATATGATGCACGCTTATGCATTGTATTCTTATATTAACTTGAATTTCTTAATTTATTAGACCGTAGCCTCCCTAATCTAAATTGCTCTCTCTCTGGAGTTATGAAACTCTATTCAATTCAATAAAATAGGTGAAAGTTCTCTGTATCCCAATTAAATTTTTTTAAAAGAAAAGCATGAAATAATTAAGAAAGAAAAAGTTTTGTACAAGCAAAAATAGGAAACCCAGCCAAAACAACAACTAAAGACAATAATCAATGGAAAAGGAACCAAAAGACAAACTAATGAGCCAAAAGGCTAACAACAAAAATAACAAACTCGAAAAAGAAAACCCAACCCCAAAAGCCAAATCCGAAGAAGGAGAACTTAATGTCAGATATGCAAAGGCTTCTCGAAACTGTCAAAAGCAGCTAGGGGGATGGTAAGCCAAGTCAACTGGGTCTACAGGGTCAGTGTATTACCTTTTTTGTTTGGCTTTCTTTGTTGTCTTCTCTTTTTCAGTCCTGAAAAGAGGGCAGCGATATTTTTTCTTGGGAGCCTTAGGCCTCAATAGCTTAGATGGGCTGGGAAAACCCAACACCTGAGCACCACCAAGGGAAGGGGAAAGTTGAACCAAAGGAGCAAGAGATACTGGATGCTGAGGTAAGAGGGAGATTGGCACAAGAAAAGGCCAGGATAGAACGTAGACTCTATCTCATCTGCATTGGAATCCTTATGAGGATAGGCTCACTACGACATGGCAAATGGTAGAGGGAAGCAGCCTGACACCTAGAACAAATGCACTGCTACAAAGCCTCTCTTCTATATAAGGGAGGGGAAATATCTTGCAAAGACCCCGCACACTAGCTTGGAATAGACGAGGGTAAACTTACAAGGAAAAACAATTAGGGCACCACAAATTCCAGGAAAGTCATATCTCATGATTGATAAAATTAGTAAAGTCTGGCACTTTGGATAGGAAAATGCCTTAGACAAGCTGAAAAATAAAGGATTCCAGTTTTTAAGGAGAAGAGAGAGTTTCATTGAAAATTCTATTGTTCCTCCCTTTCTAAATCATATAAATACTAAAGGCAACCACAATAGAGATAAGAGCAACATCTGCAGATTTCCTGGGAAAAATATAGTTAAGCATAACGTAAGTAGAGGATAAGGAGATAGGGTTCCATGAGAGCCCACATTTAGGGAGTAAGTTAGTCCAAATCTGAGAACCAAAGGCATAGGAGAAGAACAAGTGATCATGGTGCTCTGACTCCACCATACAAAGAATGTAGAAGTTAGGGCAGTAGTCAAATTTGAGCCTGTCATGAGTATTGAGTTTCGTTTTAAAAGCAAGCCAAAGAATAAAGCTATAATAAGAAAGCACAAATTTAGACCAAACCACCTAGAAACCAGAAAAGGAGCCAAAAGCAGGATGAAGAAACTTATAAGCCTCAACATGGGAAAATGATTTAGAAGAGCCAACACATTTTAAGTAATCGTGGCGATGAATATTGGGAGCGTAAGGTATTGGAATCTACTTGAGCTTAGCAAATCAATGGAATTAGCTTTAGGACATCTCTAATCACCATTATAGATGATGCTAGCTATTGAGTGTGATTAATTGTAAAATCAAACTACCAGTTTTACGCTCAAAACGCAAGTATACGGGTTATACTTGTAGTAAAGAACAGATATCGATCCCACGAGGATTGTATCTAGAAACCCTATTAATTTGGATTACGCTTTGTTCAAGAAATCGATTTAAGAAAATTAAATAAAAAAACAAATAAATTAGACGCAGACAAATTTGGAAGCAGGAGCAAACAACACAACCAATCGCAAACACAACAAAGGAAAATTTAGAGAAAAACAAGATTTAAGAATAGGATTTGTTATTATCCTTATTTGTTTCCCTTTGGTTAATTGATCTAATTTATATTTGCCCCAAGATTTCCTAATATTTTAGGTACCCTCTCTCAAGTTGCAACTAAATGTCAGTAGGTAACGAATCTAGGATTAACTTTAGGATATCTCGATATGCAAAGCCTTCCCTAAACATTTAACTAGATGTGAAGCTATCCTATAGGCAGTTTATCAATTTATTGAAATCTCTTCTTAATAAATTAATATCTTATTGTCCATAGGTTTATTAAATGTCAACTCTCGTTGTATATCTAACACAAATTACCCAATTCACTCTCTCGATTTATTATAGGGTTTACGTTCAATAAACAACACAAATATTACTAAAATTAAATTAATAACCAAAGGATCCCAAATAATTTCGACAAAAAATTCTAAAAATATTTTAGCCACACATAATAATAAAAATAAGTTCCAACAAGTCTATATTGTTGAAAATACAAAACATAATAAAATTAAAAAATAAAATTAAAATGGAATAAAAATAAATATGAAAATAAAAATAAAGAACTTGATGAACTCCTGAAAATTTTGTGCTTGTGTAGCTTGAAGGTTGTGTGGAGTTCCTCTATTTTCTACTCTCTTTCTGCCACTACCTCTTCTCCTTCGTTTCTATTCGACAGTCCCCTGCTATGCCTATTTTCTCCATTTCTGCTGCTCTCCTATTGCTCATTAATTTCCATCTGTTCTGCTTCTGTCTCCCTCATTTCTATCTGCTACTTTCTGTTTTCTCTGTGACTACTGTCTAAAGCTGCTGTGTTTTTGGAGGGCTTCTAGGCTGTAGAGAGGTTGGCTGGGAGGAGAGTCTGCTGGGTGAGTGGGCTGCAGAGGAGGGAGCAGGGAGCCTGGTTTAGTAGCAAAGGAGGTGCGCGGGCTTGGTCAGGAGGAAAGGTTGGGTCAAGGCGCATGGTTGCTGCGCAGTGGGTTGCCGAGCGGGCTTGGGGCAAAGCTGACAGGTCCTGCGTTGGGCTCGCCCAAGAGGCGAATAGCAGGCTGGACGTTGGGCTTAGGACTCACGAACAGGGTGCGCCAGGTGGGCTACGCGTGTAGCAGCTGAGACAACTGGGCTAGTTGGCTGGGTCCAACAGGCCGGGCTGGCACTGGGGCTTGGCTGCTGGGTTGAGCAGGGCTGGTCTGCTGATCTTGGGACGCTGTTGCTTTTTCTTTTTTTTTCTTTTCAAATTTAATTTACCCTACACAATAAATAAATATACCAATAAAATTTAATTCTAACCCAACATTAATAATTAAATAATAAATAAATAAATAAAAACACTTAAATAAACAAACTTACTCCAAATTAATAGTAAACACAAACAAAACAATAATTAAAATTATACTAAATAAAAACAAATAAAATAAATCTTAAAACACAATACAATAACCTATTATGCAAGAAACACATGTAAAATACTTAGAAAAACACATAAAAAAACACAATGATCACAAGTTAGCCAACTTGAACCTACAAGTTGTGGATGGAAGAGGCATGATTCCTTGCTATTTAATTGAATTTTGATTCCATTCACTTTTGAATTTCCTCTTGACTAGTGAATTTTAAGCCTAAAATATCCATCTACTTGTCCACCTTGTTCTCTAAAGGCCTAAGTTTATCTTGTTAGAAACCAGGTGGCCTTATGGTCTCATATTGTTACTTCCATTGTTAGTCCAAGAGAAATTGGGTGATTTTTCTGCCCCAGATTATATATGTTAGGGTATGGATTGTTACCTTGTTTTTATCCTCCTATGTAATTCACTTGCTCTGCTCCACTAGTATCCATCATGAAGTAATTGGTGGTATCATGACTATCTTGCCCACATAGCTCACATCAATGTCGCATGACCTTTACCAAAGAGTAAGAAGCACTTTGCAAGTTGCTTAGTTGATTTGTTCGGGTCAAAATTTATTCTTATAAGGTTGTCATCAAGTCAATAGGTATCATTCCATTTTGCTTCTTGAAACCTTGTTTATTCCTTTCATTTGACCATAGGTAACTATTATTTTCCATTTCCCCCAATAGATTATGGGATGCATCTATAGTCTTCCTGATTGGAGAACCACTAGCTGCTACATCAATTATTCCTCTTTTGTGTTGGTTTACTCTATTGTAGAATGTTTGTAAAAGGAATTCCTTAGGTAGTTTATGGTATTGATAGCTCTGTTATAGCTCCATGAATCTCTCCCATGCCTTATACAATGATTCCCCATCACTTTGTTGAAATTTAGTGATCTCCTTAATGATTTTTATAGTCTTTGTTAATAAGAAGTACTTTATTTGGAAGAATTATGCAAGTTCCTCCCATGTAGTGATATTCTTTAGGTTGAGAGAAGTCAACCATGCTTTTGGAAGACTTGTGCAAGTTCCTCCCATTTAGTGATATTCTTTAGGTTGAGAGAAGTCAACCATGCTTTTGCTCAATCCTTCAAAGTGAATGGAAACAGCCTCATCTTGGTAGCATTTTTCACAACTATTGTATCAAAAGGTGTAGTAAATCTCCAAGAAGTTTGTAAGATAGGCATTTGGGTCTTCATTCTCCAACCCATGCAATTGCACACTAGTTTGAAGCATGTTTAGTAGAGCAGGCTTAATTTTAAAGTTTTTGGCTTGAATGGGAGGCCTTATTATCCCTTGTTGCTTTGCATTGAAACCTAGCCTCATGAAGTCCTTAAGGGTCCTTTGATTCCCTTCTTTCTCTCCTTCCTTTACCATTGTTTTTTGGATGGTCTCTTGGTGTTTTACTCTATATAATTCTCTTTCTTGTCTTGTGACATTTGAAACCAGCTCACTTAAAAAACTATCAAAATCTTTAAATCAAATAAATCAAACCTAACAATATGCTAAACTTGTAAATTCCCAGCAATAACATGGAAAACTTGTTAATCACTCAACTAACTTAAGTTATGTTTGCCTATATCGTAAGTGAACGAATCATAAAATAGCAGTATAACGAATATTATCCTACAAGGATTAGGATTAGTCACCTAAAAATTTGAGTTATATTTTGTCTAAGGCACAAAATCAAATAACAATAACTAAAAATAAAATAAAGTGAAACAACTTAATAAATTAAAAATCAAAGTGCAAGAACTTGTTGATCTAAGGTTAAAGATTAAGAATCAAAATTTACCTATTTTTTCCCTTTTATCTTATTAATTCAATTACGTTTGGCCTAAGATATCCTAATGTTTTAGTCACCCTCTTGCAAGGTGTAACTAAGTTTCCCTATTAAAAGAAAAAGGATTAGCCTTGCAATCCCTGAATCTACAAAACCCCTCCTAAACAACCAACTAGATGTAAATCAATCCCATGGGCAATCTTCTAATCAATTAAGATCTCTCTTTAATCAATTAGTAAACCTAGTATTTATAGGCTTATTGGTTACCAACTCCCATTTTACAATTAATATAAATTCAGTAGCTTAATCTATCAATATATTGTAAGGTGTATCACAAACATTCATTCATTAAATCAATAAGAGGAGTTTAACAAAAATAGTTCAAAAAGTAATCCTTAAAAAAGATTTTAGCCACTTATGATGTTAATAAATCCCCCAAATAATGTATTCTACATATAAAAAGATATCAAAAGAGAATAAGAAATAAAACTAGTTAGAGTTGAACACCCTTCTCTTTACTCCTTGATGCTAGAAATTTTAGAAGTTGGGTTATTCTTGAAGAAGTGGATGATTGATGTCAATTTCCCCATTTAAAATCCTCCAAAAACTATTTTTAGCTTCTTTAGGCAAGTTCCCAATGATTGTTTGATGGATCATATGGTTTCTAATCCTGAAACATGTAAAAACAACTTAAAACATCCCGAACTTATGAGCCTCGAATAGATTTCTATCCCTACTTCCCAAGATCGTGGAAATTCCTTCTCCAGATTCATTGCTTCTTTTGCCCAAAATTTCTAGCTTTGAGATCTTCTTGATCTTTTGGCTATAACTTCTTAGTTACTCATTATTTAGCATGAAAATGTTTTTATGGAATTCAACAACATGATGTTCTTTGTCCTCAACTAAATTTATAATAATTTGAGCTCTAAAAGTGCATATGATACTCATCAAATTCCTTTGCACTAGAACTAGTTCTTATTTAAGCTTCTCTTACTCTTATCTTTATGCACTCTTCAGGGCTCCTCATGTAGCCTTGATATTTGATGTGGAGCTTTATAAGTTGATTCTCTAAATCCTCAAATTGATTCCACATCTGTTTTACTTCCAAAAGTGCAATAACATGCTCAAAAAATTCCAACATAACCTAAATAATCATCTAAAACAATTGTGCACACAAATCACATGTAATTACCTCTTAAGCCTAAGTAAAAAATTATGAAATCATGCTTAAAGGATGTATAAACTGGGTGCTATCAATGTCAATGATAAATATAACTTCAATAACTAAGGGGATTCTAAACTAAGATTTGTAATTATTAATTGTTCAATTTTTCATTTTCTTAATTCCAATTATTCTCATTTGAATATTTTAATTGATTTTTTTTAATTCCACAACCTTTTCCCTATTGCTTTTATTTTCTTTATGTTATGTAACCATTAACATTGAGATTCCTCAGAGGAAGGAACCCTACTCTCTACTACTACATTTTTTATGTTATAGGAAGTTGGTTTTTAATTTGGTTTCCAACAATAGTAATGCCAAATTTTTGTGCTATTGGTCGGGAATCTTTGATGGTGATGTACATTCATCAAGATAGAAAAAAAATCAAAGTAACTATGAAAGAAAAAAAAGAAATAGTTGCAAGAACCAAAAGTTGACTTTCAAAAGAAAGAGAATATGGTCGCCCAATGCATTTTATGTCAACTTGCTACTCCAGTAGGAAACCAATAACCCCAGTTCATCACTTTCTTGAATTTTGGTGAAAATAACACCTTTGAGCCAAAATTCAAGCTAATTCATTTATTGCCTAAATTCTAGGGCACAAAAGTGATAATTTACAAACATTTAAAGGAGTTTGAACTTGTCTCCATCGAAATGAAGCTTTCCAACTTCACTGAAGAGTAAATAAAATTGAAGAATTTTCCATCTTCTCTCATAGAGGTGCCCAAGGTTGTCCTACATACCTACCAGGAGTTTCACAACATACGCATAAATATATAAGCTATTTTAAAAGAAGTTTTTCCCATGTTCTGTTTCCAATTTTCCACGCTATATTGCTAGTAAACATATTGCAATTTTGTGTATAACTAGTATCGTCACATAGGGATTAGAATTAATCACCTAAAAACTAGAGTTAAAATTTTTTAAGATACAAAGTAAAATGGAAATAATTGAAATTAAATGAAACTAAAGCAATATAACAATTTTATTAACTTGAGAAATTAAAGATAAACACTAGAAATTACTTCTATCTTTATTTTCCCTCCCTCTTAACCTGTTGATTCAATTATGTTTTATAGAATATGTCTTATAGCCTTGATTTCGCTATCTTAAGATCTAAACAAGTTTCCTGAATGGAATTAGTTAGAAATTTAATTGTGATCCCTTAATCTCTTAAAACCCTTCCTAAATATCCAACTAGATATGAAGCAATCATATAGATAATTAATCAATTAATTAAAATCTCCATTCAGTTAATTAATAACCTGATGTTTATAGGTTTGATAGGGTGCCAACTCTCATTGTATAACCTAAAACTATTGTTCTAATCCAATCTCTTGATTCGAATCAAGAATTAAGAACAATAAACATCACAAACACATTGTATTAAATAAAAATGGTAAACATTATCAAGAATAATCACTACATAAAGTTTATCCACCCATAATGTAAATAAGTCCCCTAGAAATTAGATTCATCATACAAAAAGGTATAGTAGAAAGGAAATAAGAAACTAAATGTAGCTTAGTGATTCTTCTCTTCTAGCCCTTGCGTAAAAAATCTTTAAAATTTTGTTAATCTTGATGATCTCCTTATTTGATCTTATTCTCTCTTGTTAACAACCTCCAAAACTTGTTTATTTTTGTTTTTTTATACTTCTTAAGTTCTTAGGGATGAATTTTAAGGTTTCCAAATCATCTTAAGTCCTAAAAAAATTCAAAAACCTTATTGAAACAACAATTTTAATTTTCCATGAGTCTCGCAATCATGGGAATTGACACGATTCTGGCAGTGTATGCTCAAAAAATGTGCACATTCTATCATAAGCATGGGAATCCCACAATCATGGCTTATTCAATCCCTCAACATGCTCTACTTCTTCTCCTCTTTGCTCCCTAATACAAAACTAAATGAAAACACATTAAGCACCCACCCCAATAAGATCTATTTCATGCCTAATATCAATGCTTAACACTCAAACCACATATAAAATAATAATAACATCAAAAGAACACAATTCTAACTGATAAACATACCATTATCATCCCAAACACTCAAAATAACACAATTGACAACTAAATAAACATACTTTAATGTGATCTTATCAACTCCCCCATGCTTAAACCATCACTTGTATAAAAAAAACTAAAAGCACAATCAAAACACACGTAAGCCGCTTAATAATGTAACCAAGAAAATAATGATAATAATGGTAATAATGGAATTGAATCTAACAGTATTAGTTCTCCTAAGACCATCAATTATTCAAGAAGATCCAAAACATTAATTTTTTCCATTTGTATTGAAGTTTCTTTGAATTTAATAAACATATTAATTAGGATATTGTCATCCTATTCTCATATGTAAGGAATTTATGAACATGCACTAAACATTTTTTATCAAATGAAAAGGTAGTTTATCATTGAGTAATTCCATATGGTCATATTTTTACATTATGCACAAAGATCAATATGCTTTTGGGCTTTGTTCAAGTGTCATTCTAACTTTTTGATATGAAGGTGAATATTTTTTTGTGTGAACATCCCAAGTTACCTATCTATATCATAGTTCACGACTGGATACTAGCTCTACTCTTAACGCTAACTTGTAACTAAGGCTAGCAGAGTAACAGATTTGTTCAGATTACTTTCATTTTACTTAAAACATTTTAGCCTACATCATTTCTTTCTAATCACTACATTCTTAAAAGAAATTACTAATGATGCCTCCTAAGTTAAGTTTAATTTAATCAAAGTGCATCCAAAAAAACGTCCTAAATGAAAGAAGAAAGTACAATATCCTAGGTAATGTGTAAATTCAATGAAAAAACATTTACATGTAAACATCACAAGATAATATTTATTTAGTACTTAAATAACCCTATTCCTAGTTGAACAAATTTCATGACATCAATGCACTAAAACACATGCACCAAAATAATGCAATACCAACATAATGTAACAAAATGAACAAACAAAATATATAAAGTGCACACTCATAATTAAAAAATCGTGAAAAATACATGTATAACCTCCTCACACTTGAACAACACAATGCCCTAAATATGGAAAGGAAACACAAACATAAATAAAAAAAATGAAAAACACACAAAAAAAGAGATCAAAGGAAAAGAATCGCTTATATAGATAGTGGTGGAGATGGTTTAGTTGAGGGAATATGGATGTTCTGCATTGTAAAGAACTTGAGCAGCTTCTTCATATGATATCTTTGTTATTTCAGCACTTGCTTCATCTAAGCTTCCATTGCATTTGTGTACTCTCCATTCATTTGTTTTTTTCTTTAAAAATATTCAATATAATTTCACATCCTTCCCTTTCTTAATCTAAGCTATCATTTAATGTGTCATGATCCTCTTTGGGTAGTGCTTGAGATATGGAAGGTGCATTCCCTTTCCTAATCTTACTAAAAGTTATAAATTGTGGATTTTGAAGCTCCACATTATTATGATCCAAAATCTCAAATAGGTATAAGTGAACTGCAATAAAATATTTAGAAACAATAAGGGTTAAATCATGAAAATTCAAACTATAATAATTAGTAAGAGAAAAAGTAATTAAACCCATGTAGCCAGAGAAAAAGTAGTGAAACCCATGCCTAAGTGATTGCTTTTTTTGCTGTGACAATGCCAATTAAGGAATGAAAAATACCGTAAGAAGAATAGCTCATTAGAAGAACATTTTTTACTTTTAATTTTATTAAAAACTTTGTGGTGCATGAATTATGTAATAGTAAGTGTTCTATGCTTTTAAAAAGTGTATTTCGTTTATTATATGAGTTGAAATTATCTTCTTTAGTAAGGTGTCGCCAATATTAATTCACATTAAAACCATTATAAGATTCAAGAAGTTTGGTTTTAATGAAACCAAATATCTTATACATAATGTTATAATTTAGCCTATAGGCTTTACCTATTATTAGAAACCAAAAAGTGTAGAAAGTTTTTCATCATATTAGAGGGTTATAAAAAACTTAAAGAGTTTAATCATGATAGATGGTAAAGCCAAAACAAGAAAAGGTTCCCCATTAGATTTTTACAATTGAATTCTCTAACTTATCCTTCGATCCTAATTTAGCCCAAATGCAAAATTAAAGTGTCTATGGATAATTAAGGATCTAGATTGAAGATTTAGGAAGGTGTTACCTTCCTTTTATGTGAAGATAAGTAGTTAATCCCTGGAATATGCAGCTACATCCCTTAATCTCTGCCTACAAAATTTTTCTTTCCTTTGTCGACTAATTTTATAGTGACTTGCTTGGTTTTGGGTGCCATGTAGATGAAAAACTTGCAAAATAAACAAATGATAAGAGATATATAAAAATAAAGAGAGAAAGAGTGAATAGATAAAAAAAAAAAACTTATGATTTAGGTATGGAAAGTGAGAAATATGAAGAGAACTATGTGATAACGACAAAAAAGAGGAAAAACACAAAATCAAGATGTAAAAATGAAGTATTTAGGGATTGTAGAGGGTAAGGAATTTTTTTTAGAGAGATGTTAAAAAGATGAAAGAAGAGGACAAAAAAAAGACAAAATGGGGTTTTACAATAAAATAAAAGTGATAGGTCAAGTGCATTACTACAATTGTGCAAATTCCCATGACAGTGGCCTTATTACATGATTTTTCTCATGCTACTCTCCATCATCATGGCTTATTCCTCATCATAAATCCAAAATTTCCTTTTTTTTGTTTTTGCCTTCTTTTAAGCTATGTTAAAAGACCAAACTTATAAGCCAACATCAAGTTCTCAATTGAACAATTAACTTTATGAAATTCAAAACAAAAACATACAAAGATAACTATAAAAAATTGCAACAAATTCGTACATGAAGTTAAAAAAAGAAAAGCAAACTAAAAACATGACATGCTATATTTAAGGTCACTAGCTTGACCATATCCAATCCTATCATGAAGAAAAATGAGAAAGGAAAGAAGTCACTTCCCTTTCTTATAAGATACTCCTTTAAAATAAGGCTTGTAACTATGGACATTGATCTTTTTCATTCTCTAGTTCTAAGGCACCATGCTTGTAGACTTGTGTAACCTACAAGGGACCACTCCATCAGGACTTAAGCTTACCTAAAAATAATCAAAGCCTCAAATTGAACAAAAATACCAAATCACCACTCTTGAAGTCCTTCTTTTTAATATGAGCATCATGCCTTCTCTTTACTTTTTTTGTACATAACTTGTCATTCTCGAAAACATCAAATCTTATCTCCTCCAATTCAATCAGTTAGAGAAGCCTCTTTTTACCAACTGACTTCCAGTCGAAGTTTAATGTCTTGATAGCCTAATGCGCCTGATGTCCCAACTCATGGGTAGATAACAAGCTTTGCCATAAATTGGTCATAATGGATATGTACCTAAAGGTTTCTTGAAAGTGGTATGATATGCCTATAGTGCATGATGTATCTTCAAAGCCCAATCCTTCCTCCAATCATTCAATACTTTCTCTAAGATTAACTTCATCTCTCTGTTGACAACCTCCATTTGGTCACTTTATTAATGGATGATATGTTGAAAATCCATGTTGACTACTCTATCGTAAACACCATATTGCTTAAGAAATGCAACACAGGACTAGTCATATAAATGTTCTCCTCCATTACTTATGATCAATCTTGGAAATCAAAACCTATTAAATATCCGCTTTATAAATTTTTAAACCACTTTATCATTGTTGATAGATTTTCCATTGCCTTAATCTATCTTGAAACATAGTTGACACTAACTAGAATGTATAAGTTACCAATGGGAACGATCCAATGAAATTCAATCCCCACCCATCGAATGCTTCAACTTGACATTTAATCTCTTTCTTTAAATATTCCTGACTCATTGGTATCGATCACAATTTATTACATATTATTGAGAATGCTTGAATAAGTTTGGCTAAAAGAATCAACACTCCAAAAGATGAGTCATTGTTTTATTCGCTATATAATGTCCTACATAAGATGAGCTGTGACATTGAGTTAATATTTTGAGCATCTCTTCCTTAGGAACACACCCATTATTTATACCATTAGCAAAAATTTTATATAACTTTTCACAAATATTAAGTGCAATAAAATAGAAATCTCTTTTGTTGTTGATCAGACAAGTCAGGTCAAGGAGAATGATACCACCTGCAACATAGTTCTCTATATCAGCAAATCATGGAACAAAGAGGTTATTTGCCAACATCAGCAATTCATTAGGGAAATCTCATTGCTTTCTTCTTGTTTTCGCATCACCCCTCCATCAAGCTTATATAAATGATTAGCCACCACATTCTCTGCTTCCTTCTTATTATTGAACTCTTGAAGCAATAACAACCATTGAATAAGTCTTGGCTTTACATCCTTCTTGGAAAAAATATTTTGCAACATTTTACGATTTGTAAAAATAGTTACCTTTGAACCCAAAAGATATGAACAAAACTTTTCAAGAACTCCTTTTATATAGTAGTGTAATTAAACTATGCTCTCACCAAGGTCTTGCTTGCATATTATATAGGATGTAAGTTCTTGTCCTTGCATTGCCATAACAATCATCCTATGGCATGATTGCTAGCGTCACACAATTTTGAATGGCAGACACATTCCATTGATGTCAAAATGGGTGCGAAGAAGAGTGCCTTCTTCAACTTGTCTAAAACATTCAAACAGTTAGTATCAAAATGAAAAAGAACATATTTAGTTAATCAATTCATAAAAGGTTTTGAAATGAGAGAAAAGTCTTGTATAAACCATTAGTAAAACTGTGCATGTCCCAAAATGCTCTGACATCCTTCACATTACTACGAGGTAGGAGCTTCTCAATAACTTTTGTTTTAGCTCATTTCCATGTCTATAATGTTATAACATATCTTATGTCCCAATAGTATCCCTTTGTGCACTATGAAGTAGCATTTCTCTCAATTTAGTACTAGGTGTGCCTCCTCACACTATTAAAGTACTCTATCTAGGTTTGATAAGAAATGATTAAAAGGGTCTCCAAAGGCTGATAAATCATGTATAAATACTTGCATTATGTCCTCAATTATGCCCATAAATATGGCTATCATGTACCTTAGAAACATGGTTGATGCATGTAAAGCCCAAACTGCATCATTCTGTAGAAAAAATTTTCATAGGAACCTGTGAAGGTGGTCTTCTCTTGATCTTCTGGGTAGATGAAAAATTATATTGTAGCCCTAATAATCTTCAAAGAGGTAATAGAATGCATTCCTCTCAATTATTTCGTCCATAAAAAGCAAGGGAAAGTAATCCTTATTAGTCACCAAGTTGAGCCTCCAATAATTAATGCAAATTGTTTAACCTAATACTGTTTTAGTGGAAATCATCTTGCCTTTTTCATTTTCCAATACCGCCATGCCTCCATTTTTTGACATAAATTATATTGGGCTCACCCACTCACTATCCAAAATTAGATAAATAATTGTAACATCTAGAAACTTGGTCATCTCTTTCTTAACAACCTGTTACATATTGGGATTGAGTCTTCTTTGACTCTCTTTCACTTTCTTACTACCCTCTTCAAGGTTAATCCTATGCATTACCACATTAGGGCTAACTCCCCTAATATCTGAAATTTTTTATCGATGAATGCATGTTAAGGGTTAAATGTGTAGTCATTTTGGATGATATTTGATGTTAATTTAACCCTAATTCAGTGCTTAATTGTTAAATTTATGTGTTATTATATTGAATTTGCAGGATGGAGCTTAAAGATGAAGATTAGAGAAAAAACTTGAAGAATTCACCTTAATTTTGTCCATTAACAGCACCTTCACAGGGTGTCGTTGAAGGAAGAACATGGTGTCATTTAAGAATGCAGAATTCGAGCATTGATATGAGGCAGGGTGTCGTTGATCACCATAATTAATAATTTCAACTCCAAATCTCCAAGATGACGATTCTAGCGTGTCTCCAATTAATTCTTCTATTTCCTAACACATGGGGGGAGTCTCCAGAGTCTGCATATTACAAATAAAAACATAGAAAACACGGATCTAACATGTAGAATTTTCATACAACAAATAAAAACATAGAAAACACGGATCTAACTTGTAGAATTCAAATATAACTCTTAAATAGAGAAGCTCTTGTTTCTCTCTTACATTTTCTTAAATGTTATAGGCTTCAAACACTTGTAATTCGAGTTATATGGTGTATTTTTTGGTTGTTGTTTGTTAGAGACTGAAGCTAAGACATATATATGAGTTTCTAAACCATTATAGTGGGGTTTTATAGCTCAAATCATTACTTATTTGCTCTTGTTTTTTGGATTAATCAAAGTTCATGCTCTTATGTGTATATTCTTAAATGTTCTTTGATTTTCTTTCTAGATCTTGTGGATTTCGAAGTTGTTTTGATGTCCAGATCAAGTTAAGAAGTTCAAGACTTGTCTATAAGCTTTTTTAACTTCTAAACTACTTATTTTAGCTTATATTTGTAGATCTATCAAAGTATGTGGCTTAAGATGCATGTTTTATATGCTTTGATGAT
>JAOXYD010205535.1:0-34713 GCA_028565735.1 Pinacopodium congolense
GGGGAGAATTTACCTATTTATATAAAGGATTGGTTGGTTTTTGGTAATCTTATGGGTAACTTTATGCCTTTTTCATTGTCCTTTCTCCGTAATAAAGTCTTCACATGGTTTTTGGGCTCCCTTATCAAATTCTTCTATTTTATTTTATCTTTTTATAGTGAGTTTTCTTTGTCAAATCATTCTTTTCCTGTCCTTTCCTTTCTTTTATCATTTATCATTTTTTCATTTTTAATTAATGGGCTTACAAATAATCATTTAGGCTTATAATAATATCCTAGTACCTAATTATGGGCCTTTAGATGACAAATACCAATTTTATGGGCCTTCAAGCATCTATTTACTCTATTAGGGCCTTTAGAGTTTATTTACCCATTTAGGGCCTTCAAATGTCTATTAACAAATCATTGCTAAAGTAATCCTCTTCATTGTCTTGGGCTAAATTAACCCCTTACTCATTTGATTCAAAGGATGAGTTGGATCTTAACTTTAGTAATTATTGTAAAATTGTAAAATATTCTTCTTCTAGTTTCAAAGTAGCTAGTAATGTATTTGTTATTATTATTATAATAATCAACAAGGACTCGGTTTTTTCCTAATATTATTCATTTAGATCTAAATTTTGTAATCTTTTATTCAAAACATTAATATTTTGAAATATGACCTTTTTTATGACATTTATAATAAGTTAAACCTTTACACTTTCTAGAATTTACAAAGTGTTTTCCTCTTAAAAGGCTTCTTTCTATACCTTAAGGTTTTTTATAACCTAGATCTAGTTTTCTATAGCTTAACGACCTTCTATACTTTTGAGGTTTTCTATTCTTTTTATTGCTATAGTCTTTATAAGATTTACCTTTACCTTGCTAGGACCTTCAAATATATCAAACTATTTATAAATTGATCTTAATTCCTTCTTTGTTTTTATCATTTCTTCCTTTATTTGTCTTTGAAGCTTTATATCTTGACACAATGTTAATACTTTTTTTTTTTTGGTATAACTGATAAGCTCACCATATGTTAGCCTAAAATAGGGAATTTGTCCATTATGATTTTCTCAGATTTTATTCATGGCCTTTCCTCCTAATAGATGAGGATGTTTTGCTAATAACTTCTCTTTCCAAAAATGCTACATAGAATCTTATTTAAACATAACCCTAGTGAGGAAGGTGTCTTTATACCATTTAAAATTTGATAACTTCTTACACCTAAGGTTTAATAGAAATTCTGCATTTTTATTCTTTAAATAGGGTGGATCTCTTATAAAATGTAAGGAGATGGCTAATATCATAGTTGAAACTACATTTTGGATAAGTTCACTTTTATCATTTAAACTCAAATAACCATCTTCTTCTTTCTTATAGGCTTTAAGAATGTCTAATTATTTCTCTTTAGTAAGGTAAAAATCCAACCAACCTTTAAGTTACTTGATAGGTGTGTATTGGGATATGCTTTCTTAGTTGTTAGGTATGTTACTTTGACTGTTTACTATAGTAATGCTGTGTTTAGGACATCGAATTATGTTCTTTTGATGTTTTTGTTATAGTTTTTGTGTTTTGAATGTTTAGTGATGATATTCGGCATGTTTTAGATCTTATTTGCATGGTTGCTTAATATGTTTCAATTTAGAGTTAAATTAGGGAGAAAAATAGGAGAAAAAGGAGAGAAACTTGAAGAAAATGTAGGCCATGATCATGGGATTTCCCACAATCACTATAGTAGGAGGTGGAAATTCCCACAATCATGAGATTTGAAGGTTAAAATGGCATATAGAGCTTATATAGTTTTAGGTTTTTTGAGTTGGTTAGACATGTTAAAGGGTTGGAAACCTTAAGAGCTATCAAGAAACATTTAGAGACTTGCAAAAAGGGGCAAGAAAGAGGTTTTAATTGCTACTTAAAGGTGGAAACAAAATCAACCTTGGAAAACATCAAGAGATGCCCACTTTCTAGATTTTCCTACACCAAAAGTAAAAGAGGAAGATTGTCAAGCTCATCTAGTTTTATTTATTTATTCTCTTTTCTATCTTTTTGTATGGAAAATATGATAATTGGGGAACTTATTGGAATTATATGTCACTAAACTTCTTTGTAGGAATTACTCTTGATCTATTTTGTTGTACTAGCTTATTGATTCATTGGATGCATGATTATGATGTTTATTATGCTTACTCCTTGTAATAGAATGAGAGACTGAGTTAGGAAATTTGTGTTGGATTGTATAACGAGAGTTGGCACTCGAATAAACCCATAAACATTCATTAATTAGTTGAAGAGAGAACTTAATTAATTAATTGATTACTTATAGGATTGCTTTATAACTAGTTAGGTATTTAGGAAGGATTTTGATAGATTAAAAGACTTTAAAGCAATTCCTATCTTATTTAGTTAAGGAAATTTAATTATACCTTGAGAGAAGGTGACTAAATCATTAGAATATCTTAGGCCAAACATTATTAAATCAATAAAGTAAGAAGGATACAAAATAAGGATAAAAGTGATTATTAGTTTTAATCTTTAATTTCTCAAGTCCTTGTACTCTTTGATTATTAATTTGTTAGATTGTTCCGCTTTATTCTAATTTCAATTATTGTTATTTTATTTTGTGCCTTAAACAAAATGTAATTCAAGTTGTTCGGTGGCTAATCTTAATCCATGTTGGACGATATTTGTTATATTATACATTTACAATTTATATACTTAGTATATGATTAAAACAAGTTTTTGGCGCTGCTATAGGGATTAATAGTTTTAGTACCTTTTTTGATTTGGATGATTTTGATTTAAGGAAATTGATACTCCTACTTATGTAATTTTAGGTGGATGAACACAAGGAGCTTAAGAAGCTCAAGCAAGCTAGTCAACGAAGAGATTTAAGATACCACAAGACAAGAAAAGGAGATAAGAAGAGGAAAGCACCAAGAATCTATACAAAGAACAATGGCGGAAGAAGGAGAGCAAGGAGGGGACCAAAGGATACTTATGGACTTCATGAGGTCAAGTTTCAATGCCAACCAACAAGGGCTAATAAGGCCTCTTATCCAAGCCAATAACTTTAAAATCAAGCTAACCTTGTTAAACATGCTTCAAACAAATGAGCAATTCTATGTTTTGGTGAATGAATACCACAACGTACATCTAGCCAACTTTATGGAGATTTGAGACATATTCTAATAGAATGGATTGTCAGATGATGCGAAGAAGATGAGACTATTCCCACCCACTTTGAATGATCGAGTTAAGGCATGGTTAAACTCTTCCAACCCAAAAACATCATAATATGGGAGCAACTTGTTCAGGCATTCTTAGCCAAGTATTTCCCATTAATGAAGACCAATAGAATTATCAAGGAGATAACCAACTTTCAACAAAGTGATGAGGGCATCATTGTATGAGACATGGGAAAGATTCAAGAAGTTACAAAGGAGGTGCCCACATCACAACCTACCAAAGCAGTTCCTCTTGCAATCATTCACAATAGAGTGAATCAACAAATAACAGGAACCATAAATGCGGTACCTGGAGGCTCCTTGATGAGGAAAATAATTGATGTGACTGATGAACTATTAGAAAAGATGAAAAATAATAATTTTTTATTAATAAATGAGAGGAGCAAGTAGAAAATTTTCAAGAAGCAAAATCGGATGATGCTCGTTGATTTGGTAATAGTCCTCCAAGAACAAATCTCAACCTTTACTAAGTAACTAAGTAACTTGCAAGGAACTTATTTCTCTTCGGTAAAAGCCATGCAACTTATATGTGAGTTATATGATCAGGATAACCATGGGATACCTAATTGCTTCATGATGGATATTAGTGGAGTGAAGCAAGTCACTTACATAGGGCCACCACAACAAAGAGGTAATAATATTTATTTTAATAGTTATAATATGAAGTAGAAAAACTACCCAAATTTCTCTTAGACTAATAATGTAGGTAACGATACGAGAGTACAAGACCCATCAGGTTTCCAACAAGATCAACTTAGGTCTTTAGAGTTGAAAATGGATAAGTTGATGGATGTTTTGGGCTTTAAGTTCTCAAGCCAATAAGAAGGTTAAAAGAGGATGGAAGCTAAGTTCGACCAAATAGTGAAAAATGCTTCTTCCATCTATAACTTGGAGTTTTAAGTTGGATAACTTGTCAATGCCTTATCATCAAGAAATGAGGGGAGTCTCATAAGTAACAAGAAAGTAAATATAAAGGAACAATTAAAGAAATTCACACTTAGAAGTGGCAAGAAATTAGAGGATCTAATGGAGAAGGCTGAATGCTGCAAGGGAGAAAGCCAAAAGAATGAAGAAGAGGAGGAAGAAGAGAAGACTTATATGCCACCAACACCATACAAGTCCAAAATTCCTTTTCTACAAAGGCTTAAATAGAATCAAATGGATACACAATTCACAAAATTTTTAGAGAAGATGAAGAAATTACAAATCAACTTATCATTTGTGGAAGTGTTAGAGAACATGTCTAAGTACACCAAGTTTCTCAAGAATATCTTAACTAAAAAGAGGAGTTAGAATGATAATCAAATGGTGGCCCTTACAGAAAGTTATAACTCTATCATTAACAACCATATTTCATTTAAACTACATGATCCATATAGTTTTAATATCCCTTATGTTATTAGTAACCTTAAATTTTCTAAGTGCTTATGTGATTTAGGAGCAAGCATTAACTTGATGCCTTTATCCTAGGAAATTAGGGCTAAGTGATATAAACTTAACTTCTACACTTATCTAATTGGTAGATCAATCCATAAAAAGCCATTTAGAGTAATGTAAGATGTATTGGTTAAGGTAGACAAGTTTATACATCTGATTGATATTATTATACTTGATTTTAAAAAAGATAGGAATTATCCATTGATTTTGTGAAGACCATTCACGAACATTAAAAGATGTGCATGAAGGGAAGATAATTCTAAGGACTGAGGATGAACAAGTTGAATTTAGCATGAGTAAGTCCTTGAAAAATCCGATAGAAGGAAATGCTTACATGAAGATTGATGTAGTTGATGAGTGTGACAAGAAGTTAGAGGAGCAAGTTTAGGAAGTTATGGAGTTGAAAGGTGATGAGAGTTTGGAAGAAGAAGAGAAGTTGTATGAGAAGCAACAACAACAAACCTGATAGAGAACCGAAGCAAGCACCCACCTTCCATTGAGAGGCCACCCATTGTGTAGTTGAAAACTTTACCTTCACACCTTAAGTATACCTTCTTAGATAAGATCAACATTACCTATCATTATATCTAAGCAACCTAATATGGAGTAACAAAAGAAGGTAGTAGAGATCATAGAGAGTAATATGAGCGCCATGAGATGGAAAACTTTAGATATTAGAGGAATTAGCCCTAATATAGTGATGAATATGATTAATCTTAAGGAAGGATACAAGAAAGTAAGAGAGCAGTAAAGGAGCCTAATTCTTAATATACAAGAGGATATAAAGAAGGAAGTGGTGAAGCTTTTGGATGTTGAAATTATTATCCAATTTCATATAGTGAGTGGGTAAGTCTGATACAATGTGTGTCATATAATGGAGGCATGATGGTGATAAAGAATGAAGAAGGTGAGATGATTTAAACTAGAACATTAATGTTTGGAGAGTTTTCATTGACTATAGGAAGCTCAACTTGGTGACTAAACCAAATAATTGAGAAAGTAATTGGGCATGCACTTTATTACTTCCTTGATGGTTACTCGAGTCACAATCAATTTTTCATCTATCCGAATGATCAAGAGAAGACCACCTTCACATGCCCTTATGGAATATTTGCATATAGGAGGAAGCCTTTTCGGTTTTGCAATGAACCTACCACTTTCCAAAGTTGCATAATGGCTATATTTATAGATATGATTGAGGATATAATGGAGGTATATATATATATGACTTCTCAATTTTTAAAAACTCTTTTGATCATTGCTTAAAAAAAAAGATAGATGAGGAGTCATATTTGGCATTGAATTAGGAGAAATGTCCTTTCATGGTGCATAAGAGAGTAGTCTTAAGATACAAAAAATGAAAGAGAATGGAAATGGATAGATTCAACAAGGGTCTCATGGAGAAGCTTCTACCACTTAGTAATATAAAAGGTATCTGAGCATTCTTGGGACAAACGGGGTTCTACTAGCGATTTATAAAGGATTTGTCTCTCGTTGCTAAACCTCTCACAACTTTATTGATCAAAGAAGTGCCTTTTGATTTTGATACTAATTGTTTAAATGCTTTTGATAGGTTGAAGAAGGCATTCACCTCTGTACCTATTTTGACACATCAAATTAATCTATTCCATTTGAAATTATATGTGATGCTAGTGATTATGCCATAAGATGTATGCTTGGCCAACGAAAGGACAAGAGGCTACATGATATAAACTATGCTAGCAAAACCTTAGTGGGAACACATTTAAAGTATACCACAACTGAGAAGGAGTTGGTAGAGGTTGTATTTATATATAATAAATTTCATTCTTATCTTTTGAGCTCAAAAGTTATTATGTTTACAGATCATATGGCATTGTAATATCTTTTTTCTAAAAAGGATACGAAGCTAAGGTTCATTCAATGGATGCTTTTCCTTCAAGAATTTAATATTGAGATAAGAGACAAAAAGGGAGTGGAGAATGTAGTAGCTAATGATTTATCATTCCTTGAAGTAGGGGAGATGTAACAAGAAGAAGAAATATATAAACAATTCTTTAATGAAGCATTGGTATTGGTAAATAACGTCTTTGTTTCATGGTTTGTTGATATAACAAACTATATTACAGGTGGTATCATTTTTTCTGACTTGTCTTATCAATAAAGGAAGATTTTTTTAGTGTACTCATTATCTTTTTGATGAACCTATTTTATATAAAATTTGTACTGATGGTTTGATTCATAAGTGTATTTTTGAAGAAGAGATACTTGAAGTATTGACTCAATATCACAACTCGTCTTACGTAGGGCATTATAAAGTGAACAAGACGGTAGCTTGTGTGTTGAAATGTAGATTCTTTTGGCCAAACTTGTTTAAGGATGCTAGAGAGTATGGGCTAAATTTTGATAGATGCTAATAAGTTAGAAACATTTCAAGAAGAAATGAGATGTTCATTTCCAACATCTTGGAGATTGAAGTGTTTGATATATAGGGATTGGACTTCATGGGGCCTTTCCTATAATCTTTTGGTGATTCTTATATTTTGGTTGGTGTTGATCATGTGTCAAGATGGGTTGAGGTAATAGCCACTCCAACAAATGATGGCAAGGCAGTGCAAAGGTTTATAAAGAAGATAGTCAACAGGTTTTGAATGCTTAAAACGGTTATAAGTTATAGAGGAGCACATTTTGCAACAAGCCCTTTGATACACTTCTAAAGAGATGTGGATTCTATTATAGAGTGCTCACACCATACCATCCACAAACAAGTGACCAAGTAGAAGTTGTGAATAAAGAAATGAAGAGAATCTTGGAGAAAGTGGCAAATAGTTCAAGAATCGGACTTTGAAGTTAGATGATACATTGTGGGCATATCAAATTGCTTTCAAGACCCTTATAAGTACAACTCCATTCTGACTTATATATGACAAGGCTTGTCACTTACCCTTGGAGCATAAGATATATTGGGTGATTAAGAAATTAAATTTTGATTGGAAGTTGGTCGGTGAGAAGAGACTATTGCAACTTGATGAATTGGAGTAGTTAAGATTCAATGCTTATGAGAAAGCCAAGTTGTACAAAGAGAAAGTGAAAAGATGGCATAAAGTACACATGAAAAAGAAGGAGTTTAAGAGTGGTGACATGGTGTTATTGTTCAACTTAAGACTTCGATTGTTTTTTAGAAAACTTAAGTCTTAATGGAGTGGCCCATTCAAAATCATTCAAGTTTTCAACCATAGAGCTTTAGAATTGGAGAATGAAAAGGCAAAACATTCAAGTTCAATGGGTATAGATGTAAGCCATACTTTGGAAGGATAGTCTCACAAGAAAGGAAATTTAATTCTTTCCTTTTTCTTACTTCTCCATGATAGCATTGGTTATGATCAAGGTAGTGTACTCAAACTTAGAATGTTAAGTTCTTAGTTTGATTTTCTTTATAAATTCATAAGTTTATCTGTTGCAATTTGATTCAAGATATCCTTGCTTGTTTTTCTTTTTACTTTTATGATGTTTGGTTGATCATTTGAATTCTTGATGTCTGCTTAAAGGTTTGGTGATAGATCATGGCTTGGAGAAAGGCTAAAAGACGAGAAGAAGGTGCTATCTTTTAGGTAATAGACTCCATGATCATGGGATTTCCTACAATCATGGGAATTGGACGCCGAAAGCATTTGCTCTCAGACCATAAGATCATGGATTTTGTCATGCAAAACCCCATTTAACCATAATTTTCCCACCTAATTTCTTCTTCTTCTTCATTCTTCCCTCTCTAAAACACACCACCCACTCCCAAAACTTACCAAAATCTCCATTTTTACTCCAAAATCATGTGATTCCTTCCTAATTTTCATCATTGTTCCATAGTTTCTATCATCTTTCAAAATTTACATACTTAAATCACAAGTTTGATGTCTCCACTCACCTCTTCTCTCTCTAATTGCATTTTTCTTTCTCTCTTACTATGTTTGTAGGTTTTTATCTCTATGGCTCCTAAGAAGCTATCTGCTAATAAACAAGTGGATAAGAGGCAACAACAAGCGTCGGGATGAGGATTATGCGACATGGCTAGAAATTTTGGAGCCCCATTCCCAATTTACACCCAAAAGGAAGGTAATAACTTCTTTAATATCACATCTAGAACTTCAAGCACTCCTAAGTACTTTAATTTTTAATTATTTTCTTAATTAGTATTAAAGGAGAATTTGGATAATTTGGCTTCCAAAATTTATTGGAGAAAATTCATTCATGTTGAGTTTGATATTTTTCATGAATTTATGTTATTTGTTGTTTTGTGTTTAATTAGTTGTCTTATATTTGTTTCTTTGCTTGTGTACCTTCTTTCCATATTAGGGACAATGTATTATCCAAGTGTGGGTAGGTAGAATATGCATTGCATTTTGTGCGACATTTTGACTGTGAGCATTTCCCATATCGTCATGCATTTTTGTTATTCTTGTTCATTTTGTTTCATCAAGTGAGATTGCATAAGATGTGTGTATATGTTTGAATACATAGATGGCATGAAATTGAGAGGAATTAGTTCAACTAGGAACAAAGGTTTTTTAATAGTGAAGAGATATAACCTTATGAAATTTACATGTGATTGTCTTTCCATTGAATTTGTAAATTAATTAGGATATTGAATATCTGCTCTTACCTCTTTGAAATTTCTTTGGATGTATTTTCTATGAAATTAGACTTTGGTAGGCTTTATTAGTGATCATTCATGGGAGAGATTGAGTTGGAAGAAGTCATATAGATTCACATTATAAATGAAATAAATGTGTCAAATTGAATTCTTTTTTTGCTCATTCTTTAAGTAGAAAAAGAAAAAGGGATTAAGAGTAGAGCCAAAGGCTAGTTTTGAGATGTGAGATAGTCGAGTAATCAGAGATATGCCCCATAAGATGTATACCTTTAATTCAAAAGATTAAAATGACACTCTAACAAAGCTAGAAAGAACATCACCTAGTTGAGTAACTAGAGGTGTGTCTACATGCACAATCACATAAAAAGACTAGGTGATTGTTTTTAGAACATGTGGAAGTTAATGTTTTAAATGAAAAAGTGAAACCTATGGATCTTATTTCAATATCAAGACATTCCATGAGTGATTCCTTAGTGCTAGGCTACCTTCCACTTGGTTATTTGAACATAGTGCAAGCTTACAAATGCCATAGATGTGAGAATATGATACTAATATTCTAATTAAAGTGCATTTTCAATTCAAAGATACTTATAATGTGAATGGAATAATTAAATATTTTGAATCTCCTTGAATGATTGATGTTCTTGGCCAAGCTAACTTTATAAGATATCTTGCCATTGTTTCATTCAAGCTATAATTCCTTATTACATTTTGTTTAATGTATGTGTTTTGCATCCCTTGCATTTGAGTTTTTCATGAAGGTAAGAAAAATTTAAAAGTGTTAAGAAGTTGATAGATGTACATTGAGATATGCTTTCTTAATTATTAAGTGTGTTACTTTGAATGTTTAGGATAGTAATGATGTTTTTAGGGCTTAGATTATGTTCTTGTGATGTTATTGTTATAGTTTTTATGTTTTGAGTGTTTAGTGATGATATTATGCTCATTTTGGATCTTATTTGTGTGCATGATTAATATGTTTTCATTTGGAGTTAAAATAGGGAGCAAAGGAGGAGAAGGAGGAAAACATAAACAAAATATAGGCCATGATCATTGGATTTTCCACGTTCATGACAAAAAGAAGTGGAAATTTCCACGATCATAGGATCTAGAGATTAAAATGGCACACAGAGCTCACATGCTTTTGGGTTTTTTGAATTACGTGGACATAGTAATGTGTTGGAAACAATAAGAACTATCAAAAAAACATTTAGGGACGTATCCAAAGAGGTAAGAAAGAGGTTTTGGTGGCTACCCAAAGGTAGAAAAAACATCAACCTTAGAAAAGGAAGATTGTTAAGCTCATCTAGTTTTATTTCATTCTTATCTTATCTATTTTTTTTCTATAGAAAATTTGGTAGTTGTTGAAATCATAACATTATGTATGGCTAAACTTATTTATAGGAATTACTCTTGAATTATTTTGTTGAACTCTATCTTATTGATTCAATGAATACATGTTTGTGATGTTTATCGTGCTTACTCCTTGTAATAGATTGAGAGATTGAACTAGAAAATTTATGTTCGGCTGTACAATGAGATTTGAATAGACCTATAAACATAAAATCATTAATTAGTTAAAGAGATATCTTAATTAATTAATTGATTACCTAAAGGATTGCTTCATAACTAGTTAGGTATTTAGGAAGGGTTTTAATAGAATGAGACATTGTAGAGCAATTCATATCTTATTCAACTAGGGAAATTTTGTTACACCTTAAGAGAGGGTGGCTAAAACATTAGAACATCTTAAGGTAAACATTATTGAATTAATAAGGTAAAAGTGATAAAAAATAAGGATATAAGTGATTCCTAGTTTTAATGTTTGATTTCTCAAGTCCCTGCAATCTTTAATTGTTAATTTGTTAGATTGTTCTATTTTAGTATAATTTTAGTTATTGCTATTTTATTTTATGCCTTGAAAAAATATAACTTAAGTTTTTAGGTGACTAATGATAATCTTCATGAGATGATATATGTTATATTACAAATTTACAATTCGTATACTTACGATATAGTATTAAAACAAGTTAGCATTAGCAAGCAAACATTGTCCGGAAAACCCAAGTTTAAGCAAATCTGCTGTAGCGTAATTTGAAGTCCCTAATTGGGTCTTATAGGCATTGGAAGCCACTTCCATCTATTGGAGGACATTTAAGATATCGTACTCAGACATTCCATCTATGTTTTATTTATACATTGAAGTGGCACTATATCTCATAGGCTGCAAGAACTTTGTCTTGACATCTATATGTATGTCAGGTGCTACAACCTTATATGCTTGTATCAAGGATTTCCAATGGAGTTTATTTACTACAAGAGTGGATGATTCAAATACCTCAGATGGGTTGGACTTTTCAGAATCCCCTATATTACTACCTTATTCTATCATATTTAAGCTTTGTGTATGGGATCTTAAGACGTACTTAGGCTCTAGTTTAGATAATCTTTATTTATAAAGTTATGACTTAATTTTGGGAGTTGGAAGAGCTTGGATGTCGAAGACAATTTTGTTCATTTAATTAATTTATTTATTTTTGCTCTTGAATATCTTTTTAGAATTCATTTTCTTTCTTATTGAATTAACTGGCACTATTATTGGATACCTCGGGAGTTTTACTTATGGAGGTAGGCTTTATAACTATTGTGGAGTTCTCTAGTATCTTTTTTAACCTTATTAACTATTTACCTAAGGGAACAGACTAGGTGGGGGAGGTCTATGCAAATTACCAAAACACCCCCTTATGTGAGAGGGGACCCCCTAGTTAATTCCTTACCTAAATTGTGTAAATAAATGTTTGTATCATTATTTTGGCACATAGTATTTTTTACTTCTTTTTTAGTGACATTTTTTGTTTTAGCTTTAGCCTTGAAAAGTGAAGCTATAATAGAGTTCTGCTTGTGTAGGACCTTTATCTTATAGAATAATGGATGTTCAGACCCTTATCTCACTCTTATGGTGGTTTCCTACTTATGTACCCTACTCCAAGGGTTAAGTTGTTAAAGTCTTTTAACAAGACAAGCTCTATCTTCTTTGAAAGGAAAATATATGTTTTTCTCTTCATAATATGATTCAAACCAGGAAAAGAAAAATATATGTACTTTATGAAGATGGATCCATCGATAATACTCTTCATGGATCTCTGTCTTTTGCATTAACAATATTTTGAAAATTATGTTCTTTTTTCATTTTTAATGAATAAAAATATTTATGTAAATATTTTTATTGATCTCAAATTCTCTATCTAATACAAATAAATCATTATTCATATTTTTAGTTATTAAAGAATAGATCAAAAATGTTGGAAGACTTTGATCATCTTTACCTTATTGAGACTTATACATAGTTTATAGAATGTTTTTGCTTTATAATATGTTTTTGTTATATTCTACGTCTTGGAAGTTAGAACTTAGGATATTGGCAATCAAATACTTCATCAGGATTTCTATGAAAGATGAGATTCTATAAACTATGCCTAGGTTTATTATTAGAGTGGATACCACTACTAATTTAAGGATCCACTCTTTGAGCATATTGATATCCTTCTACTTTCTGGTTTTGAGAACAATTATATTGGATTTTGATATATCTATTTGTAAATAGAGCATATCTCCATTTTAACTCTTTAGGGTTAGGGCTTTACTAGAAAAGGCAGTGACTATGACTTTGTAATGAATTTTATAAATAATGGCTATAGGAATCAAATTGGCACTCATTTATAATTGTGTGTTTTTATTTTCAATATCAACGAATCTAAGACATTTTTATTCCTACAACAAACGATCAAGTTTGGATAACTTCCTATAATGATGGGGCCTCCACATAAAATACACTCTATAGCACTCATGAGGGAATCTTAGAAGTCATAATAACCTAACGTCCCTCAAACGTACCAGTATAGATGTATTTAGACCTTCCTTGGTGAGGGGATTTATACCTATTTAGAGTAATCATACATGGATGCAGTTATAGGCTTTTCTTTATGCTTTTTTTATGCTTTCTTTGGATAACAGATGGATGGTTTTGAATGGCTTGGATATAGGGATGTCCCTCTCTTATGTCTTACTGGTATAATCCAAAACTTGATCTTTTTAAACTTTAGGAATCTTTTAGTTGTCGATCAATCTCTCTAAGTTCTTTATAGCTATCTCCTCGTTGTTGAAGACCCCACCATTGTCTATATGCAAACTAGAACTAGATATGCTAGATATAGACTTGGATCTCACAAAAAAATCCATCTTTCAAGGTGCTTTCATCTTACCTCAGTTATGAATAAATTAAACCAACAAACTCACAAACTCTTTTGAGTCTTACTGTTGAGACTCTCAATAGTGGGATCAAGTATGTACCTCAATTGATAGAAGACTATACTCAATCCTTATTTGCCCTAGGAAATAAACTTGGCTTTGACACTAAGATGAGGGATAATGGGCATGGAGTAAGCAATACACAAAGAGAAGATGGAACTAATAAGCAAAACTTTAGAGAATTCTTTCAACAGTACTCTTACCAAATCCCATATTACTAAGAAACAAGGGGGGAAGATAGAGTTCGTTTGTAAATAAAAGAAGTTAGGTAACATATAAATTTTTATCTACATATGGTTAATGGATAAATAAAAAAGTCTATAACCTACGGTGTTGACTTCTATCATTTTTAAGAGGTCAACAATTTGGAATGTTGAAATTATAAGTAATTGGTTATCCATTGTTAGGACTAGTTGACTAGTCTAGTCAACTAATGTCATGAAAATCTTGTTTAATTTTTTTGTTTTGGTCCTTATAAATTTTAAAATTACATTTTGACCTCATTATGTGCCAAGTATTTCAAATACCACTGATACGGGTCAGTATCGACCGTTATTTATAATCCTAATATGCAGGCATGATTTCAGGAAAATTTAGAAAAATAAACCCTTGGAAGGACCAAGTTACTTTGATCTATGAACTTGTATAAGTTGTTTCCCTCAGCATTTGGCATTTATTACATCAATTAGTTCCACTTAATTTTAAAAAACTATCATTTTGTATTTTAACTTAGGTAACGTATTAGAGAAATTTTAATCTTATAAGAGTTAATATTTATGCTCATCCCTGAATTGAGTTTGGTGGATGTTAAAATAAATTTCCTCTTCACTTACTAAAGTATCTTTAATTGAAAAAATCTATTTTTGCTAAAATTTTTACATTTTATAAAGAAACATATTTTTTAATGAAATTAAATTTACATTAATTAACTATAAAAATTTATAATATCCTATGATTATCTTAATAAAATTTCATCACTTAAGTAGTATTAATTGCCAACCTTAGACATTTATGTCTTAAAATTATTAGACTCTAATATTTTTATGGAACGCTTGAACATTAAAATAAGGGATTAAAGTTTAAGACGGAATCCTATAACAAGAGAGGAACTCAATCCGTACTCAAGCAAGCAAACGATGGATATTCTCGAGTTTTTATGGAAGCGAAGAGGCGAAATACAATGGAAAAACAGAAAACTACGTGCATGGAACATTGTAATAGGATTTCAACCGAGTGAAGAAGTAGCCTTTTTTTTTTTTTGGGATGTACAATAGAAATTGTTCAAAGTGCAACTTGCAATGAGAAGGCTATCTTTTTTTTTTGGAATTAGCTGTTGGAATAAATATCTGCTTCATGGGCAGGTTTGATTCACGTCTTCTGTTTTTTTTATGCGTAGCTTGAGCTCGACATTCATTTTAAACTGAAGTGATTGCATGTACTTGTAGGTGGTGAACACGTTGCCGGAAACTTGTCATGCTCTAGTGGTTGCCAGATGCTCAGACGATTTTGTTCAAGGTCTTCTTGTTTTACCTCTAAAAGGATAACACAAATCTTTTGGTCTTTTATTTAATTTTACAGTCGTGAAGAAATCAAATCAACGTGAATATTTCAATCAACTACGTAAAAGTTTTATTCCCTTTTCAAAAAACAAAAAAATTCTATGTAAGAGTTATTTTATTAATATTTTTTTAGTCTATCAAATTATTTCAGTTCTCTTCTTGAAAGTTCTTATAGAGGTGAAGCAGATCATTTTAGTTTCATATTCAAGTGGCAAAAGAATTTCAATTAGGAAAATTAGGGTACTTTCGAAATGTTATCCCTTCTTTTTCTACTTTTTTTGGTCATGTTCATGAAATAACCTAAATTTTTTTAAGATGAACTTAGCATTGTTGACAATGTTATATACAATCTTTATCAGCATATTTAAAACCTGAATTTATATGCATACAATATATATAGAAAGAGAGAGAAGTTTATCTATCATCTTGAGCAATTAGTTTTTTGAAAAAGTAAATAAATAAATTGATTAAGAAAACACAATAAGTACATGGGAAAGACGAGAGATAAGAAGCCTATAGCTATACAAAAGGGCTAGCTTATGAAAGCACAACCGGAGACAAAATAATATGCTATTAAGACTAGAGCTATGACAGATTAAAAAAACAGAAGTTTGATAGAGTATCATTCTGGAATTGCTCGTCTTCACCGAAGGATTTTGGTTAGCTTAGTCTGGAGCAAGAATGTTCTACCACGTTGGCAGGTATAAAAGTAAAAAGTGATATATTAACCTTATGATTTGTGTTTATGTTTAGGTTATACCCTATCTTTTTAAAGTATTCAGAAAAAAAAATCCCTAACGTTTTATAAATATTCAAAAAATACCCTTAATCAACTTTCGTGGCTTGTAACTTTAGGGTTGTTTTTTAATGGTTTTGAAACATTAGAGTTGTTTTTTAATGTTTTTAAAGGGTTAAGGTTCTATCTAAATATTTAACGTGAATATTAGTTAAAATCTTAAGATCAAAAAGACACTTTTTGTCAAGATATAATTTATGCTTCTTCCATTTTCCACCTTGCTTGGCATAAAACATTGTATGAGTCCTGCAAGCTGTGACTAATGGCCTGCATCCTGGTGAATGAAACGACTTCTGTTAATAACCTATGCACCTGCGTGTTAGTTTTGCTGAACACTCTTTTGTTTCTCTCCTGCCATATCATGTAAAGCTATCCCCATTTTTTCCATGATAATATCTCCCCCTCTAATCGTGTTTTGGTGTTGCAACTAAGTGATGATGTTTGGCATGGTTGTGGATGATGAGGTGATGCCACACAGCATCTTTAGGCGATCCCAATCTCTTTGGACAACAAACATTGAAAAAATAAGTGCTAGATGGATTCTTACTGTTCCCTACAAATGGAGCAGTTAATAAACAGAAGTAAACACATTTCTTAATATAAAAATGAGTCTACTTTAAGGTAGTGTTTAAAACAAATAAATTCCACGAGTTAAAAATGAATTCCAGGAAATGAATATTTTTTAATTCCAAACATAACAAATTTTTATGTTTGAAACAAAACTTTTGTTCATTTCAATTCTATTATTTACATTCTATAAAATTCAATATAACTAATCCAAATTCCACCAAAATAGTTGGTATTTTTAAATGAATTCCACAAATTTAAGAGGTATTTTTCTCCCAAAACTACCCTTACTAAACTTTGTTTATATTTTTTTAAAACAATTCTAACATAACAAGGCTTTTTTTGTTGTTCTTTTTATAATTATTATTTATTTTATATTATATTATATTATATCAAGATATAAACTTGTCATTTATATTATAATAGAATAATATTAATATATAATGTAATACATAATATAATAAATATAATTATTATATTAATTATAATATATATAATTATTACGTAATTATTATATAATAAATAATATGATATAATTACATAATAATTATAATAACCAATTAGCAAGTTACTTAAGCATTGGTGGCAAAGCCCGCCATTGGTTAGATAAATAAGCAGAAAAATAAAATAAATGGCTTTAAGCAGTATAACCAGTTTGTTGAACTTTAAATATCAAATATTAAGATAATAAAATACTAGAATAGAAAGAGAAATGAAAGATTTACTCACTTTTCTTCATTAAAGGTGTATAATACAATAATGGTGATTTAAGGAAATTTTTGTGAAAGAAGTAAATACTTTAGTATCAAAACATAAAACATTCAAAAGAGGATCTTTATGTTGGCTTTAGAGAAGGTTAAGGAGTTGGGTTATGGCTTTAAGGCGGTCAAGGCCATGGGTTATGAGCTTTAGGATATAGATCTTTAAGTGGAATAGGGAAAAGAGTGATGATAGAAGAAAGGTGTAAGGTTTTGGGCCATATGGTTATCAAAACATCATGTACCTTTAAGAATACATTTAGATAGGCTTTATCAAGGCCTTAAGATGTGATTTAAGGCTTTAGTATGAACCAAGACATTGGTTATAAGCTTAGGATATAGATGTTTTGAGTTTTGGAAGGTTAAGGGTGACGGTGGAGACAGACTTTAAGGTTTATGGTTATATGGCTTTAGTTTCAGTTTACTCTTAAAGATATGTGGCTAATGGTTTTTTGGGAGGCTTAGAGAAGGAACAAAGAAGAAAGAAGGGCTTTGAGCATGATTTTGTGACTGGAAGGGTTGTAAAGAGATGATAAAGGAGGAGGAAGTGTTATGTAATTATAAAAAGGGAGGTTAGTATTTTTGCGCTTTTTTAAGGGTGTTGTTTTAGTCAAAGTCTTTAGCCTAAAATGAAGTCTTTCATATGTGTGTAGGGCTCCCTTCTTTTATGATGTGGGGTGAAAGACTTTCTATTTTTGATTTTTGATTTTTTTATTTTTGATTTTCTCTTTTTTATAGGTTTACATATACCATATTGGACTTATAATAGTATCAAATTCACAATGATAAATCTTTACCTATAGCATGGGCCTTCAAGTATCCATTTATCCATTTAGGGCCTTTAGATGTCTATTAAGGGATTAATATCAAAACAATCATATTTTTTACCTTGGGACAATTGAACTTTTTCTTCTTTTAATTCAAAATTTGAGTTGGATCTTGTCTTTAGCAATTGTTGCATAATGGTAAAATATTCCTCTTTTATTTTTGCAACTACGAGTAGGGCATTTGCTTTGGATTTTTTCTGCAAAAAGATTACCTATTCAGGTTTGATGGTCTTTAGTGAAGAAGAGTATTTTTTTTCTAAACCACTTTTCTACTGTGGAGGCAGAGGCCAGATGTAATTTTGAGAATCCCACCAATTAATTTTGAATTTTTGAATAAACAGGACCTTTATATCTCTATCTTTTTTATATTCATACCTCTATATATGCACCCACGAAAAAAAAAGAACGTGGAAGCAAATAACAGTGACATTAGAAATGGTTCTTCATAATCCATTGATTGATATTTGTCTTTAAAAAATTTTAAACCTTCATATATCGGTGGAAAGAAGTCTGAGCTGGTACCATACCAATTCCATCAACTAGCAAACCAATAAGGAAAATTGTGTTTTATATCAATGGAGAGGAAAAATAGCTATGAATGGCAACTAATGTTGTTTTTTAGGATGAAAGTATTAAACCATGCTTATTGGTAGTCAAAATAGCTTAACACAATGCTGTGCTTTAGGCTCGTGTGAAACCAGGCTTCAAACTTTTTAGGTCTGCACAGTTCCTATTCCAATCTATAAGGTGAATGATCTTTGGAATTTAACACTTTAAATAGGCCAAAGTCATGTCATCACGTGTATAGTGATATTTTATGATAACATAACCTGTTTCTTTAATAATTTTCTTATAATATGCTTAGGGTTTTAACAAATTAAATGATTTATAATGCCAATCCTCAAGAAAGATGTTTTTTTTAATTCTTTAGGATTAGCATCGTAAAATCTATTTTTAGTGGTTAAAAGATTATATGAATGAATTTTTTATATTTTTATATGTTATTTCATTTGAATTCATTCCTATTTTTGATATAAAAGTGCTTAATTTATGTCATATTATGCTTAATGATAGGTTTATTATCTTAACACAAAATATGGATTAAAGCATGAAGTTTGGAAGACAAAAGAGACTAAAATTCGAAGATTCTTTAACTTAGAAAAAGAAAAAAAAAAGGAAAAACAAATGAGCAAAAACATTTAAGAACATAAGCTTAAAGGCTTGTAAATGAAAGCCTTCACAAATTAGAAAAACACGCATTCCAAGGTAGTTAAAAAAAAAAAGACAAAAGGCTTGGAACCATGCAGCCTTACTGCTGACAAGACCTCTCTACATTACTGCTAAAGGGGCTTGAAATGATGCTCGAGCAAGAGCACTCTACAGGTTCAAAATGGCATCACATTACTAAAGAGACAATGCTTGAAACGATGCCGGGGGAGCTCAATAGAGCACTCGCCAAGCGTTAGCATTTTGATTGAGTCCTAGAGGAAATCAAAACACTAAAGCCAATCATTCTAGAGATGAGGAGTTGACAACTAAAACAAAGAATAAAAGGGGAGAGCTTTCAGCATTTCTGGAGTAGCCGAATAGACAGCAAAGCATAGAAAAGGGAGAGCTTTCCATTGAAATCAAAGTTGACTGCAGCATTTTTCTAAGACTTTCCTTGAGATTTTCATTTATCTCTTTACATTATTTACATTAGTAAGCTTTCCTTGAATAGTTGTTCATTTTATCTCATCATTTTTGTCTTTTCTTTTCATTTGTTTAGCTATTGCTTTATTTTCAAATATTAAATGCTTTGGATAATTAGTTTAATGACAATTTTTCTATATTTCAGCATTAATTTCATTAGTTTAAGCTTATTTTTTATTTGTTTTTTATGTTTATTAAGTAGGGTTTTTTTGGTAAGTGAAATTTATGCATGTTCTTAGGTTTTAATTCATTCAATGTTATTGTTTGTTCAATTTATTTATGCTGAAATTTTTATTTAAATTTTTAGTTTTGGTGTAGTTTATTTAAGTTTTAATTAATTAATTAATGGCTTAAGTGAATTGTGTTTGTTGTTAGTTTAAGTGTTTCATTGATGTTTTTCCTTTGGTATTTTTAATTTTTTAGTCTTGATTTAATTTATTTAAATTAAGTATGGTTTATGTGTATTTAATTTTTGTTTTCCTTGGTTTAAGTATGTGTGGTTAAGTGTGTCAAGGTTTGAAGGCATAGGAAGGATAAAGGATAATCAATTGTGAGAAGAGGATTGGGTTTGAATTGATTTGGTATTTTCAAGCTTAGGTTGATTGGGAACTTTGGTTTAATTTCATAAATATAAGTATTATTTTTAGGATTAATCACCCTTTAGGCAATTTCCTAATTTAAATGCTAGAATTGAGCAAGTGATACGTAATTGTTCTAAAAAATAGCAATAGGTTAGTTGGTTCTATTTAGATAATTAACCAACTAGTTTAGGATTCCATACCTTTAGGTTATACTTTTAAGCCAATGAGTTAGTAGCCTAAGTTATTTGTTTCTTAATACCTAATGCGTATTCACTATTAAATCTAGAGAGCTTGTTTTAGTTTATAGTAAAGATAGGGGTATTTCTAGAACTTGTTAGATTGACCTATGTTAGAAAAACTAAGGGTTTAAGAGCTTGTTGATTGCAGTTAGTCATACATAAAATTAGCTTAAATAAATCTATCTTTTAACACACAAAATTCTAATTTATTTATAACTAACTCTTCAGCAAATACACCAGTTGCAGCAAGTAATATAGTGGAGTGTTTTTAAGACTCCGAGTATCGATTCTATGAGGAAGTGTGTAAATGATTATAAGTATTAGGTCAATTGGATTACAATTATATAGAGAACTACAGTTTTATAAATTAAGAGATTAAAATAAAATTTACAAAACTAATATGAAAAGCCTAGAAAACTTCCAATCAATTGTAAAAGAGTTTAAGGTTTCTTTTGCTAATTTATCTAGTTAAAGCTTTAGTGATTGATGATTTAATTGATGGATTAGTGACGCTTCATCTAGGGTATCTTCACTAAATCAAGACATCGCTATGGTTAAGACACTGGTTTATCTCTATTGACCATATGCTCAAGTGTGGTTATGCTTCAAACTTAGGTAATAGGCTTAAAGCTTAGGAAATCTAATCCTAAATTTCCTTTATTCAAAACTAGCACCCTCATGATTAATCAAGTCTTTGGTTATTTTACTAATTTAAACCACATTATTTATTGATTTCTTTAATAACCTAGGTAGAGATTGTCAGATCCTAGATTATCTAATGGTAATATCCTAAGTGATCAATTCAGGATAAACATTAAGCATTCAATAAATAAAGATTAATTCATTAATCATGCATTAACTATTACTTAACACAATTAACCATCAATAAACACATTTAACAACCTAGCTAAACTAAATTTAGACAGTAAGCACAAAAATTAATTAAAGCTAACAAGATAATTAACTTTAAAAAATAAACTTTGATTAATTAACAAAAACAACAATAATATACAAGATTAAAAGTTTAGATATCACCAAATAAGATTATCATATGATAATTTAACTAAAAACCATGTGATTGTGCTGCTGGATCCATTACAAACATCCTGCAACGTGATTTACAAAAGATTTAAACAAAAACAACCTAAAAACTAAGGCTATATTTGGTATTATTTCCATTTTCGGTTTTCATTTCTTATTTTTTTTAAACACAGAAACTAATAAAAACAGCACAGAAGCTGAAAAAGACAATATATTAATACAGCATAAAAACCTAAATAAACAGCATAAAAACTAAAAAAATACATAAAAACCATACACATACACAAAAAGTAAAACTAAAAACAAAAATGGAAAGTGATACCGAACGTGCTCTAAGCTAATCTAAAAATAGAACAAAATAAACAAGTTTTGATCCCTAAGCTACTTGGTTTCAAGCCTTTAGACATCTTCTGTATTTATAGGAAGGAGCAACTTAAGATTAGAGCAATTTGCAGTTACACTTGTTAAAGATTCAAGTCAAAAAACACGTCTGTCGACTATCAACGGTGGATGCATCGATGAACAACATCGCTAATTGAAGGATGAATAAACCAATGTTGATATTCTATTTTTGACTCCTTAAACGGTGGTATGTGGAT
The DNA here is from genome assembly GCA_028565735.1 of Pinacopodium congolense. Taxonomy (NCBI): domain Eukaryota; kingdom Viridiplantae; phylum Streptophyta; class Magnoliopsida; order Malpighiales; family Erythroxylaceae; genus Pinacopodium; species Pinacopodium congolense. Next base: position 22,258 of record JAOXYD010205535.1, read on the forward strand.
ACAAAAGATTGAAACAAAAACAACCTAAAAACTAAGCTAATCTAAAAACAAAACAAAATAAACGAGTTTGATCCTTAAGCTACTTGGTTTCAAGTCTCTGGACATCCTATGAATTTATAGGAAGGAGTAGCTGAAGATTAGAGTAATTTACAGTCACAATTGTTGAAGATTTAAGTCAAAAAACACATATGTCGACTATCAACGGCGGATCCACCGATGAACAATGACACTGTTGAAGGATGAATAAACCATTGTTGATAGAATATTTTTGACTCCTTTAACGGTGGTTTGTGAATCCATCAACGGTGGTTAGCCAGGCAACTGTTTATGGTCTAGACTTAGATGAATTTGCTTCCTTTTTGTACTTTTCTTCAATTATTCACATCAATTTGCAAATTAAACATTTTTAAACATAAATTAAACATTTAAGTACTGAAATAGCGGTAAATATACATCAATTAACATCTAAAAATACTATAAAATTCACCCATAACACTTGTTCAAACCTATAGCCTAACACCATAGCTATAAAACCTTGTTATCTAAATTCAAGGATTAATAGCTATTCTAGAATCCCGATGATTCCTTCGCCCATTTCTTTATCATTATTGCTAGTTATTATGTTTTGTTTTATGTTTGTCCCTTTTATTATTTTTGTTTCGTCCTATTTATGTTTATTCTCTTTGTGTCTAGGGGTTTTTATTTTTGATTTTCTTTATAACATTAGAAATAGCAATATACCATAACTCTCTTTGGGATCGACCCTAACTTGCCCTAGTTATATAATTAGGTTAGTAAGGTAAATTTATTATTTGAGGAGCTGACGTGTGTTATTAGTTGTTTCTTTTATTGCTTTAGTTTTTATTTTGTTGATCTTTTGTCTCCTTTAGTGTTCTATTTGTTTATATTTCATAGCTTTTTCAAGTAATGGCTTATTTTTAAAGTTCTTTTATTCTAATCCTTCTCGCATTAATTTTTATGATGATAAGTTTGAGTTAGCTGCTATCTCAAGGTTGGAACAACAGATAACAAATCTTACATTCTTGGTCGAGCAAGCAGTGATAGATACCATCGACACTAAGCTATATGATTTTTGTTCATTTTCAGGTCATTCTAGTGATATATATCCTTCCTTATAGGCTGAGCAGCAGTTTTATTAAGTTGGTAGTTTCCAGGAACTCTAATAAGAATGGTATAATCCTTACACTCCGAGTTACCATTCAGAGTGGGAGGATCATTCTTACTATTTAGATGGGAACAACTAACAAGGATTCAGTTCTCCATCACTATGCTATCAGAGTCAATCGCATTATCTATCCATGCTTTCACCTCTAACATTGCCACCATAAGTGGATGGGATGTTATTAAAAGAGATCATAAAGAGTTTGGCTACGAGCACTCTCCAAGTTTAGCGGGAAAAGAGGTGTGGCTTAAAGGACTTGGAAGAGCAAGTCAGTTGGTCGAAGTGATAATGAGCCTAGAAGACCAAGTCTCTTCAAGTACATCTTGCTAACTATAGGAAGACTATGAGGAGCCGTAATGTGCCATTTCATTGAAGGGTGGAGAACAATGAGAGCAAGAGTGGCTTATTAAGGAAAAGGAGTTGACTGTTGTTCTTTGGTTGAATAGATTAAAAATGCGAGTTCTTTAAACCAATTTTACTTTGAAAACCAAAATGATATTAAGCGAAAACCAATGTAATGAAAGGCAAGTGCACCTATCGAACAAGTAATAAAGAGGAGTACATTTAAGCCTCTGCGTGTCGAACCCATGAAAAAATGTATGGTATTCTTAAGTTAATTACCAGATTAATTAGATTACAATTATCAAGGAAATTCTAAATTAATTGATTAAAAGACAAAAAGATAAAATTAATGAACTATCCTAGTTATGCTTTAAACTTTTGCAATTTTGAATTATAAAATGATTTATAAAATTACTAAAAATTACAAACTTGTGGAATTCGACTCTGGATGGGTGATTGATAAATTAATTAAGCTTAAAAACACATTTAAAGGCAGATTAGAGTTCCTTCACGAATTCAAGATAAAGCTATGGTTAAGACTTATGTCTTTTCTCCATTAAACTTAGGGGTTGTTTGGTAGGGTTTTGGTTTTTAACACAGAAATCGAAAAATTCAACACACTAATACAGCACAGAAATCGAGGATAAAACATAAAAACCAATACAAATATATCAAAACTATAACTAAAAGCCACAACCCACAGCAATACCAAACGACCCCTTAATTTAAAGTTTGGTTATGCTTTAAATCTAGCCAATGGGCTTTAATTTCAAGAAGGTGAGTTCTTGACTTTTAATCTCAGATATCTAACTCTCACAAATAATCCATGTTTGGTTATGCAAAGATTGATTTATGTTGTTTATTGATTTTTCCAACAACGTAGGTAGATTTCTCGGATCCTAGATTATCTTTCACTCTAATCTTAGTTTATCAGGCCAAACTTAAAACTTTAAGATTGACAATAAACAAAATTAGACCTTATTACATGCATTCAGACTCTCCCAAAACATTAAAACATAAATCTGAAGTTGGAAAATGGATTTAAGCACACATAATCATCATATCATATAAAACATGCATCTTAAGTCATATACTTTGATAGATCTACAAATATGAGTTGAAATAGTAGTTTAGAAGTTACAAAACATGTTTAGAAAGCTTCTGGATAAGTCTTGAACTTCTTAACTTGATCTGGACATCAACATAGCTTCAAAATCCATATGATCTAACAAGAAAATCAAATAACATTCAAGAATATGATCATTAAAACATGAACTTTGATTAATTTAGAAAACATGAGAAAATAAGTAATGATCTAAGTTAGAAAACCACCTATGATGGTTTGGAAACTCAGATATATGTCTTGGCTTTAATCTCCAAGAAACAGTAACTCAAAACACACAATATAACTCAAATTACAAGTGTTTGAAGCCTAGAACGTCTAAGAAAAACTAAGAGAGAAGCAAGAGCTTCTCTATCTAATGTCATATCTGAATTCTACAGGTTAATTGTGTTTTTTTCTGTATTTTTCCTTATTGTATACAAACACCTTCACCTCCCACATGTGTTAGAAGACAGTAGAATTTATTAGGAACACGCCAAAGCCGACATCTTGGAGATTTAGAGTTCAAATTGTTGACTATGGCTATCAATGACACTATGCCTCTCATCAATGGCACCATGAGAAGGTGTTGTTAATACTCGACTGTAGCACTCATTGACAACCCCTATTCTTCCATTAATAGGGCCCTGCCAGGGGCTATTAATGGAAAGAAAGAAGAGGTATTCTTCAAGTTTTTGCTCTGATCTTCATCATCAAGCTCCATCTTGTAAATTAAATATAATAACACATAAATTTAACAATTAAACACTGAATTAAGTGTCATAATTCAACAAATTAACCATTAAAACTCTATCAATTTGACCCCTAACATACAATTGCCTTAATCATTTTGGTTTTCAAAGTAAAATATTTAAATCATTCCAAATTTTATAATCACCTAACCAACGAGCAACAATTTGCAATTGGAATTGAATTAGGAACCAAGAGAGGTGAAGAAGCATGAAGAAATGAAGAAGAAACTCCCACATTTTTTGGATTGTGGGAATGGTGGACAAAGCCACACTAAATAAATCATTTTTAGACTATTTTAGATTTCTTAAAATTTTTAAGAGCCAAAACCCGCCATTCCAGTGATTGGAAGCTTTCCCTAAAAGGCTAAAAATAGGGTTGAAGGCTTTCTAAGAGAGGAAAAAAAGATCAACATCCACGGTCAAGGAAGAGCATTTCAACTTGCAGAATTTCTAGCCGAAGGAAGTTAAGAGAAGAGTGGCACCTTCACTAGTTTTTATTTCTTCTTCTCTTTCGCTATATTTCTTTTCTAGATATTATGTTAGTTGAGAGATTAATTAGCATCATGAGTACATGAACCATATTGTCAAGATTGCTTTTTTAACTATTTTTTTAACTCTTCTTATTAATTTAATGAATGAATGTTTATGATAATTGGTGTGCTAGAACCTTGCAATAGATTGAGAAATTGAGATGAGCAAAATTTTGTTAGGTTCTACAATGAGAGTTGTTACCTAATAATCTTGAAATTATCAGTTTAATTTAGTACCTAATAAACTTGAAATTATCTATTTAAGTATTTAATTATATAGAGATATAGATTAATTAATTTATAGTCTATAAGATTACTTGACAACTAGTTGCATATTTAGGACAGGTTCTGCAAATTAAGAGATTGCAAGACTAATCCTATTGACTTTAATTAAGTTTCCTTAATTACACTTGAAGAGGGGGTGACTAAAATATTGGGATATTTTAGGCTAAACATAATTAAATTAACAAGATAAGAACGAAACAAAATAAGGATAAAAGTTACTCCTAATGTTTAATTTTGAATTCAAAAGTTGCTATACATTGCTCTCTTTTGATTGTTCATTATTAGTTCGTTCTATTTTAGTTTATTTTTCAGTATTTGCTTTTTGAAATTATAGCCTAAACAAAATATAAGTTAGATTGTAAGGTGAAAAATCATAATCCTTGTGGGATGATATCTGTTATACTGCAAGTTTATGACCCATTCACTTACAGTATTAACTTAAAACAAGATTGTAATGAACATCCAACAAGAAGGATGTAGAAGAGGATTTGGGAGAAGATAAGCTAATTATTGAGGAAGAGATATAAGAGAATCTAGAAGAAATTTTAAAGAAGAAGAGATGCAAGGATTCCCTTTAAGCAATGAGGATGAATCAAAAGTTACATCTATGATTATATCTAAGGAGGAATTCCTGACCTTGGCATCCAGTCAACTACCATCCAAACTTAAAGACCTAAGGAGTTTCTTTATTCATTGCATTATAGGTGGTGTATTCCTTGATGATAATTTAGTTGACATCAGTGCTAGGGTAAATATAATGTCTTATAGCATGTTTCAAAGCTTAGATCTAGGGGATTTACACTTAACTTGGATGTTAATTCAAATAGCTAATGGTTTAACTAAGCATCCTAGGGGTCGAATTGATGATATGTTACTAAGAATCGATAAGTTTTTTCCATATTGATTTTATTATGTTAGATGTGGATGATAACTCTAAAGTTCCCTTAATCCTAGGAAGATCATTTTTAGACACTTCTAGGACTTTAATTGATGATTATAAGAGAAATTTTACTTTTAGGGTTAAGGAAGAAGTAGTAGGTTTTTAATGCATCCCACTATGAAGCATGCTTGTAAAAAAAAAGTAGAAAATCCTCTTTAATTATGTTAAATGTCAATAAATTAAGTGTTTTATAGGGATACATGAGGAATGATCCACCATGGATGATGCTACGTGAAAAAATTACTAAGGATCGTCATGGGGAAAGAAGAGACCAAAACTCTTAACTCAAGAAGCTTAATGAAAACCACTACAAAGAGCATAAGGAAGCCTTTTTTTTTTAAATGAAGGGCTAAGGAGGGCCACGATTGGCATGCCAAATACGTAAAATAATGAATTTCATTGGGAGTGACAAGCTAAAGATGATAAATTAGTGCTTATTAGGAGCCAATCGAACCACTTCTCATGTCTCTTTACCTTTATTTTATTAAGTGTTTTGCTTTTGTTGATCTTTCTTTTTTTTCTTTTTTTTTTCTGAAGTAGATTAGTTTATGTGTCTTGTTGTTATCTTTCTATTAATCTAGCCATTATATTTCTTGCAATACCCCAATTGTTAAAGCTTTTGAGAGATTAGGAATGCATTTTGGATTTAACTATAATTCAAATAGGGAGATTAAGAGAGCTTACCAACAGGGATGTTAATGTCTCTAGAATAGCCATTGTATTTCGATACACATTTTCCTTATTAAATACAATGGTGCCATTTTGGGTAAACTTAAAACCTTCTTCTTCTCTATTATTTCTAGCCTTCTTCATCACCTATAGTCTCCGATGACCCACCTCTCCTCATTTCTGTCTCGTTTCTCCATCATTATTCCTCCTTTTGGCTTCTAATTACTTACCCTTTCATCCTTCTCAATTTTCTTCCATTTTATTCACCAAAATCTCACTCTTTTCACCTCCCAAAACCTCACCACCACCTACGCCTAGAATTCATCATCTTTTCTACACTTTTCAACCAGTAATTAAGGGTCTTGAAAACATATTTATGTTTCTTTTGTTAAGATCTTCATTTCCATATCTTCAATTCATTTTTCTATTATCAGCAATCTTGTCACCAGAAGAATTTTATAACAAGAATAGTATTTTCTAGTGAGCTATTTTTTTTAGGTTCAAAGACTTTTGCATGCATTTTTAAACTTATTGTTAAAGGGCAAATTCATAGTATTTTTTGTTGTTATTTGATGTCAATTTACCCCTATTTTAGTGCTTAATTCTTTAATTAATGTTTAAATTTTAGGTTGATGTGAATAATTGCAGAAATGTACAAAAAGACGAAGGAAGGACACAATTCTACCATACATAACCCACCATTGATGGATCACGGGCCACCATTGAAGGAGTAAAAATTGCTTACTAATGGCGGGCTGTTCATCTTATAACGACGTCGTTATAGATCGGTTCTGACCACCGTTAAAGGGCGTATACATGTTTTCTCAATAGATTCTTCAACAATTACAGCTTGTCTTCTTCCTCCACTTGTAGCAGCTCCAACCCTATAAATAGAGGGCCTCTCTAGATGTTCTAAGCATTAGATTTAGGATCAAAACATGTTTTCTTTCTTTAGTTTTTAGATTAAAGTAGTTTTAGGTTGTTTTAGTTGCAATCTTCTGTAATTAAGTTTGTAGGTTGTTTATAGGGTTCCAAAAGTTGTAATCACGTGGATTAGAGTTAGTTAATCATCTCAAATCCATCTTTAGTGATTTCTAACCTTTAATCTTATGTATTATGGTTATATTTTATTAATTAATCAAATTTTATGTTGGTTAAATTATTTATCTTGTTAGTTTTGATTAATTTCTATACTTAATGTTTAAATTCAGTTAAGTTATCTTGCTGAATCTTTTTATGGATGATTAATTATGTTAATTTATGATTAATTCATTATTAGTGAATTAATCTTTGTTTATTGAATGCTTAATGCTTGCCTTGAATTGATCACTTAGGATATTACCATCTAATAATCTAGGATCCAACAGTCTCTACCTAGGTTATTAGAAAAGTCAATAAACAACGTGGTTTAAATCAATCAACTAACCAAATATTGGTTAATTATGAGGGTACTACTCTTCGATTAGGATGAATTATGACTAGACTTCCTGAACTTAAAGCCTATTAACTAAGTCGAAAGCATAACTAAACTTCAGGATATGACCAATAGAGATAAGTCAGTGTCTTAACCATAGCACCGCCTTGCTTTAAAGAAGAGCCTAGATTAAGCATCACTTGTCCATTAATTAAATTGTCTACCACCAAAACATAACTGAATAATTTAGGAAAAGCAATCAGTAGCTCTTTTACAATTGATTGGAATTTTTCTAGGCTTTTTAGATTAGCTTTTAGTTATTTATTTTCTTGATAATTGTAATCCGATTGATCTAGTACTTAAATAATACAAACTTCCTCATGGGATTTATACTCGGAGTCTTAAATGTACTCCACTTTATTACTTGATTCGACTTGTACACTTGCTGAAATGTTGTTATTGAATTAATTGTTAAATTATGCATTGAAAGATAGATTAATTTGAGTTAATTTTTTATGTGACCAAATGCAATCACTTATTCAAGCAACGTGACTAGATGTAATTCATTTTCACATAAGATGCTTACTTTTAATAGATCTCGATTTACTTGTTGGATAATACCGATTGGTTTGAGGCACATGAAGAGAATCTTATTAGTGTTGAAAGGATCCCAGCACCAGAGATGGAGGCTCAATTTCATATTAATTCAACTTTTGAGATACTTGGATGGGGTCAAATCTTACAATTTAATGGACCATATTTTTTAGCCCTCCTTCTAAAATTCTTCATCAATACTAAGGACAAGGGCTAAGAAGACACTATCAAAGTCAAGTCATAAGTCAGAAGTACTCCTATTTGCTTGAATTATGCTTATTAATAGGAATGCATTATAATGTGCCTTGATATATGTTTTAATATGGTTTCATCCCTATTTTTAATGTAAAAGTTCCTAATTTGTGGTCATTCTGAGTTGAATTGCAAATTTATCTTGTAACACAAATTATGCTTGAAAAATAATAAGCTTAGAGAAGAATTGTGAAATTCAGATTATGTATTATATTTTAAGAGTTCAACGATGAGTGTCATTAAACTACCAAAACCACTATTAAAGGTCGAGCAGTAGACCCTTCAATAGTGGGTCATATACGACATTGTTGAAGTACTATTAATGGTCATTTAATATATTATCAGCATTTTTCCACATAAAATTCAAGGGCAATCTTGGCTTTTAATCATAGACACGTCATAAACCTTAAAATGGACCTACTTAAGGATCAAACAAAGGCCATTTCATCAACTTTTTTTCCCTCTTTTGGATAGCCAACCATTTATTCCATCTTTTCTTAATGTTTTGTTTTTTTAAACATTTCATTGGGTTGTAATTATAAAACATTATTAGATAGCATTTTTTTCAAATGATTTTGATATCCCTTACTACTATCTTAATTTATATACTTGTTCTTACATTTCCATTATGTTTTAATGCTTACTCTTATTTAAACATTTGATTATTGTTAAATAGATTGCTTAATCTTCAATTCTAACATCTTTAATTGCTTATTCAGTCTGTTTTCTTTTAATTTATTTTCTATTTTAGTTAGTTTCAGTATGTTAGGATATTTTTCTCTTCAATAAAAAGATATTTAAGGGGTTATTGGATTCTGATTTTGAGAATTCAATTGGACTTTTAATGTGAATTTTGCGTTATGCCAAGGTTGAATTGGAAATTTGATTAAACTGTATGAAATAGATATTGTTCTATAGGATTGGTGATCTTATTTGTGATTTCTAATTCAGTTGCTAAGTATGATCTTTTAATCCATAATTGTCATTGTTAAATATCGTAAGTAGCAACAGGGAAATTGAATTTGTAATTAAGACCTAATCAATTTATCTTAGGGTTTAAATTCTTTAAGTTACATGATCCAAGCTTGCGGGATTATTGCTTAAGTTAGTTTTTCCTAATGTTTAATCCTACTGCACAATGAAATCTATAAATCATATCCTAAGGTATTGTGTGGTTAGGGGTAAAATCGAATTTGTCTACAACTGGAGGAACATAGGATTAAGGTCGTGCCTAAATCTATAGCCTAGTATGTTAGGCATAGGAGAATATTTATGTTTTTAAAGATTAGTTGTAATTTATGAATCCTAATAATATCTTCTGCCTAGCTTTCTTTTGTTGCTATCTATTTATTTCTATGTTTTATTCTTGTTTATTCGAATTAGTTTCATAGTTATATTTTTTTTTGGATTTACTTTCTAAAACCAAGGGTGATTTTATTATTATTTTCTTTAGTGCAACATTAGAAATAGTGTTGACACTAACTAATGCTCTGTAGAATCATCTCTAACTTGCCTTACTATAAGATTAGGCGATTAGGATAGGAATTTATTATTTTTTAGTCAACAATAGATTTACCAAATTTTTGGCGCCATTACTGGGGAGCTGACGTTAGTATGTTGTTATTTCTTATATTATTTTTATTCTTTATTTATTAACCTTTCTCACTTTGTGTTTTCTATTTTGCATATCCCATAGCCTTTCAAAACATTAGAGGATGTGAAAAGTTATTGTAGAGAACAAAGGCCGACTTCTTTTTATATTTAATCCATTTTGATTTTTCATATGTAGGGTCATACAAGGCTTCAATAGTTTGAGCGAGTTTGACACATTCCTATTCTTGGAAGTGAAAGATCATCAACTATTAAAGAGGAGGACAATGAGAGTTTAGAAGAGTTTACAAAAGAAGTTGAAGAAACAATCAAGCATTATCACCACGCTTTAAAGGAGCTTGCAACTACAGCTACGTCAATTTGGTATCACTGTTTTAGCTCACATAAATTAATCAATTAACATTCAATGCAAATCCAATACCAAATAAACTTATCAGCAGTGTACCGGGCACAAGTAAAAAAGTAGAGTAAATTTAAGACCCCAGATGTCAAAACCATAGAGAGAATGTGTATTGGTGACTACTAAGGCAATTGAATCACATCTATCTACGGAAACCAAGGGCTTAAAACTAAAGAGTTAGACAGACTAAAGAAAAACTAAAAACAAATCTAAACTTTCCAATCTTGTAATTGAATTTCAAATTTTCTACGGATTAAGAAATTATTAAATTGATCAGAACTAGGCTTTTAATGACTTAAGCAAGTAATGAAATGTTGGAATCTCTAATATAAGGCCTTATCTCATTCAAAACATAGCTATGGTTAAGTCTATGTCTTATCTCTAACCATCCTAAAATGATCTTTGGTTATTTCATTAATTAATAGGCATTAGGCTTAAAGTTTAAGAACTTCTAATCCTAAATTCCATTTAATATTAGTGCCATCACGATAACCAAGGTAGATTTCTCGGATCCAAGGATTAAACCATGTTTTTTTATGATTTTTTCATTGATTTAGCTAGAGATTGTCTTATCTTAAATCATCTTTAATTATATCTTAAGGTGCTAACCTAAAATAAGCATTAAACACTGACATAAACAAAAATTATGATACAATTATGTGTTAATCATGCACTTAAGACATTCAAGAACCTATCCAAAACTATAAATTAGATCAAAACATCATCTACATACAAGAAATTGGGATTAAAATCAAAACATCCCATTTTCATTCATGTATACGAATAAAAGAGATGAAATAAGGGAAAGCAGGGTTTAGATTTCACCAAATTATGATGCAAGGTGTTAAGCAACCTCCAATCACTTTAAACAACTCCTGAGAATCCTTAAAACAACCTGAAATTACAATATACAAGAGCTAGAAAAGAAAAAGAAAAGAAACCCTAAAACCTTAGGAGAAGAAGGAAAGAATCTGTTTTGATCTTAATTCTCCCTTCAAATTTGGTGTCAGTTTCTGCAAATTTGGTCTCTGAATCTTCTTATATGTGTTATTTGCAAGTAGGATTAAGTGGGAGCCAATTTACTCAAGTGGGGAGCAAGTTGCAGCTATTTTTGTCCTTGCTACGTACTAAAACGACACTTCAATAGTAGTAAAATAGCACCTTATAAACACCATCATTTTAGTCTCCAGAGAGTAAAATGATGGGTGAACAGGAGTAAAACCGAGCCATTCTAGTCCCCTAGGTTAATGAACAAGAGTAAAACCATGGGGTGACAAGTCTGTCATTTTAGTCTAATTATAGATTTTCTTCAACCATTTCTTGGATTTGTTTAAAGTTTTTTTTCCAATATACATATACATGAATGTAAATGATATGTAGACATTTTAAATTGGAGCAATTATACATTAGTTTTGCCAAAAAAAAAAAGGATACGAAAATGCATTAAAATCCAAACATAACGACTCCTCCACACTTAGCTTTTGCTTGACCTAAAGCAAACCACTCAATCATCTAGCTCAACATGACTATAAGCTAAGGAAAACTTGATCAATGGACTAATTTCCTCATGTTTCCAAGCATTATGAACCAAAAAGATATATAGCCAATTAGGCATATCAAGTCATAAACAATCTTAAATTACTTCATATTCCTTCAAATTCAATCCAAATAACTTGCCTAAGTCCATGAACAAAATGAATTGTGCTAACACAAATGTATCATCTTTCAAAATCATCTAATATCCTTTATTGCTTAAACTAAAACCTAAACCAAAAATGTGAGTTTATAAGCTTAGTTGAGAAGTCGCTCAATCTTTCATGCTCAAAGGTGAACATTTTTTTGTAAACAACCCCTGACATGCTGGATTGAGCAATCTTTCATCAACTGGCTTTACCTACTCATAAACTTCATCCAAGCAGTTAAAAGTCAGCGAATTGTAAAACTTACTTATTCTAAGTCTCTCTCTTTTTTCGCTTTATTTATTTTATTTTATTTTTTATTTATTTGCATTTTTATTGTTTCTCTCTTTCTCTTTCTTTTTTTCCCTTTTTTTTAAATAGAAAAACTAAAGTAAGATGAAGATAATATTTAAAAGAAGGCACATTCTGCTTCAATACCATGCAATTTAAAAATGGAATTCATTATGATGACAAGATCTCATTATCTAAAATATGAAGCAATTTAAAAGCATTCAATCATTAACTACTTAATCAATCACATAACATATCAAAGGGGCATACTAAATGAAAACAAAAGGAAAACTTCTAAAACTATACATTAAAATTGAAAAACTTTTCCACAGATCATAGATTATGTTGAAAAGGATGATAGATTAAAGACAAATAAAACATAAGTGTTGAACAACCTAAATCATCTAGTCCC
>JAOXYD010205536.1:0-21201 GCA_028565735.1 Pinacopodium congolense
AAGTAATATATTGTAATATAATTTCTATTAATTAATAGAAATATTCTTTTAATAGTAATATATATTTCTATTAATACTAATATAATATAGTAATATAACTACAAGATTAAAAATAATATAGTATTTATATAATTTTATTATTTGTATAAATTTTAACTTTATTTATTAAATAAATTTTTTTATTAATTATTTAAGTATTAATTATTTATAAAAATAATAAATATTGATGGAATTAAAAACAAACATAAAACTAAAGAATAATTTTATTGAATAGATCAATAATTTCATATATTAATGGATGCACTTATTGAATAAACGTATATTAATGCATGTATATATTAATGTATGAATAAAAATAATTATCATGATCTATGCAAAGATATATTAATATATTAATTCATGCATGTATTTTATAAAAAAATTAATGTATGCATATAAAATTATAAATAAATCACGAATATATTAATGCATGAATTAAAAAAAATATGTAGTAGGAAGTGACTAATATGCATGGACCAATCAATTAAAATATCAATATTTTATTTGACCTTTAGGCTTTAGCTAAGGAATTAAAAATTAGATAAAAGGTGAAGGAAGGTGGCATTTTAAAGAGTAGGTGAGTTTCAAAATGTTCATGCATAATATTTTAGTCCATGCAGACTATTTGAAACAGTATAATTATGGGAAAAATATTTGGTTGATCAATATCAAACTATCAGTCGACTGATGTACCTTATATTTCCTTTATCAATCGACTAATTATTTTTATCAATCGACTGATATTTTTATTATGTACATATCAGCCATCAATATTTTAGTACTGACCCAATTCTAGCTCGATACGGGTAGTATTTTGGCTTGGTACGATATTTAACCAGCTCATACTGGTGACAGGCCGGTTCGATATACCACTGGTCTATACCGGTATTTAAAACCCTGAATATAATGTTATCTTACAATATGTTAATAAATTAATAATTATTTAACATACATCACCTCTATATTTTGTTAATTTTGTAAATGTTTACAAAAAATTGATTTTTATATTCTCTCTAGAATAATAGAAAATTTAAATATTATGAATTTTTTAATTAAAAAGTTTTAAGGAATATCTAAAAGAATAATATATATATATATATCATACTAGAACCTTTGTTTTGCCTAATTATAAAATAATTTAGAGAAGTTAACAAAAATAAGCATAAATGTTTATTTTTAAAAGATAGATGTAAACAAATAATGATGTATTATGTATAAAATAATTTTATAAAATAAAAAATTCACACAAGAACACAGTAAAAACAAAAGATAAAAATAAAATTTCAATTCAAATATATATCTTGTTTCTTAACAAACATATATATATATATATATATATGTATGTGTGTGTGTGTATATATGTTTGTTTGGGTATACTTGTATTAATTAGTCATATAATTTTACAAAAAATAAAATTAAGATAAAAATATGTATTCCTCTAATTTATTGTATATTTATATTTTAAAATAAAACACTTTTTCATATTAGAACCTCACTCTAAAAACTCAAACATGAAATGAAATTTTATTAAACTTAATTAGTTATTTTCCTTGTTTTATAAATGGTTATTAAAACTAATGATACTAACATTTGCAAAACCTATATGAACAATTACCAAAAACATGTAGATAAAACATATTACTTTCACCAATTCTATTAAAATTTCTTGTGTTTCAAAATTTTCTTAAAAAACTTTCATACTTATTTAAAAGTCTCTTATACCAACTTCTATTAATCTTTTAGATTAAAAGACTCAACTTGGCAACTCTTAAGTCATAGCTCTTGAGAGCCCTCATGTGGGGCTCGTATGTGGGGTGTAAGCCCCACATGAGATTAAAAAATTGGGAGTGATTAGAATTTTAAATTATTAAGAGCAAAATTGTAAAAATGATAAAGTTTAAGAAGCCTAATTAAATTAGTCTTATTAGGTAAGTCCCTTTTTCACTCTCTCCGTCCGACAGACTCTAACTTAAAGCTAACTGACAAACTCTAACTTAGAAACCAATCTTTAAAATTCCAACTTCACCTTCTAGCTTTGTTCATGCTATAATCTCTATATTTGTAATACTATCCATATCCACCCACTAATACCCTCTATTATGGCTATAATTCGATGAAGAAGACAAAGATGACATGTGAATATATGGTTGGCATGTTCCTTAACAGTGGTCAGAGACTGAGAGTGTTTCTCTGGGAGGTACTACATAGCTAATCTCTTGAATGCTTCTTAGATCTCTTCTTTCATTACGTAGTTGCATAATCCCAATACCTTGTACTTATCCATTGCAAAACATCACTATAAGGCTTATGATACATTGATTAATTAAGAGTTTAAGAATGGATTAGCAATATTGCTACAAAAGCAATCAAAACAAACAATCACTCAACACCTAAAAAAAAAAAAGATTGTTTGACCTGGTCTCTAAGAGGTTTATTTGAGCTTTTAAGCTTTTTTTCTAGCATTTGATCTTGCGTTCTACTATGTAAGATTGGATCTTTTTAAGTTCCATTCTTTTTTTTATCATCTTTTACTAAGTGCATATTGTGTCTTTGAACTATTTTTCATGTTTATGTATTTAATTACTGGGTATTCCAAATTTGGGTTTGTTATAATGTGCTTTTTTTATTGTGCATACTATATATATATGTATGTATACGTTAGGTTTCATAGAATTTGATAAATTAGTAGGATTGAACATATGGTCCTTTTTTTAGAGGGGTTAATCTACTCTTGAGTTTATTAGAGTTTTTTTAATTGCTTTCTTAAGGTTTGCAATTGAAGTTAGTGTTATCATCTTATAACGAATAATTTGAAAGAATATTCTAGCCTCTACTCTTAAAATGTTTGAGTTTAACTTTCAATCGTAGTTTCTTGTATTTATATGTTGAATGTGTTGCCTTAATGTTGTTTTCTTTGTAAATAGAAATTTGTTTACTTGATTTCCTGGAAGCTACTGATAATGACAGTAGAAGTTTTGGGATATTATATACAACTTTAAATAATCAATTAAGAGGTGATTAACTTAAGTTTTATAATATCTGATACATACCATTAGTAGGTTCATTAAGCTAGAGCAATATGTAGATTGTGATGTTAATGAAGTAATATCCATAAGTGAAAGAAAAACTTTGAATTTCTATTTTTATTTAGAGAATAATAGTTATGGTGATAGAGTTAGTACATGAGATTAGTTGGTAATGGACTTGGGTTTTTCAATAAAGACTTAAAATCATGGAGGGGTTTACTATATTAAACTAATTTCTTTGTTTAATTTAGAGACATTTTCCCACATTTCTTAGTTCTCAAAGGAGAAGTTCTCACTTTAATGACAACTAAGGAGTGTGTCATTGATGCCTTCTTACATTGGTATTAAATAAGGTTTACTTTATTAAATGCTAACTTACATGTCTCCTTCTATAATTAAATTGATTGTATTCCATTGTTCTTTACATCAATAATGTATGCTTGGCTTTCATAACTTGAGCTAATATTCAGACCTAAATTTTTATGAATGCCATTAGCAGTGATTAGTAGAATCAAAGCAAAGGAGCAAAGACATGCATGCATAATTTTTCCACCTTTATGAATCAAAAGCCACACTTTAACTCTGCCATGTAACATATATAAGCTTTTAAAATTAGCTAGTTGGACCTATGTTCATATGTTTAGCATCTTATATGGCTTTTTCTTTAGATATTATTGTAAATATAGGATCATAGATTTTTTAAAATGATCAATGACTTATCTACAGATTCAGTTTGTCCTTCTACTTTTGCTATTACTAATTTTAAGGTTTCAAATTGTCTTTTTTTTCCCTTATTAATGAAGTCTATGCTTACCCTTGATTGTTTGGACGAATACTTTTCTTAGATAATAGAAATCTTTACATATGCATATATGAAGTGATAACATGACTTAGGTGTTAAGGAATTATTTCAATAGTCAAATAGTGGCATTCTAACGTATTAAGTTGATTTCATAAAAAAATTAAGTGTATGCTTTTCTTAGTCTAAAATTTTCGCATGATATTCGCCATAAAGTTATAAGCTCATGTAACTTGTTTGATTTGGAAACCTAATTGCTTAAAAAGAATAATTTTTAATTTTAAGTTTCTACATGAAAATGAAAGCTTTTGTAAGTCTTAAAGGCACTTAAGAAAGGGATGAATTAAGTGTTTTAAAAATTATTCCTAATTTGAAAATTTAAGCTTCTCAAAAAATAACATAAACTAAGTAAGGTTACTAAACCAAAATTCACCTAAAATTGATATGCAAATGATATGAGCAAGTTATCACAATATAAATAACTGAATTATCAAAGATATAAAGTTGAATATTCTGCATAATTGAGAATGATATAAAGAAAAATTAATCACACAATCAACTATGTAATAAAAATGATCCAATTGAACAATAAATAATAATGTTAAAGTTAAACCAATATTACGATTAGCAATGTTATAATAGTGAGGCAATAATGGAATCAACAAGAATTCAAAGAGATTAGGGAAGCGAAAAGACATCAAAATTTATAATGGTTTAACATAAACAATTGCCTACTCCACTCTTAATACACTTGATGTTGAATTTTGCAATATCACAATGTAGTAATGTACAATCTTCTTTAATGGGTGAAGAGTAACCCTTACAATAATCTTCTTTCACTAAGGAGATGAAGAATAACCTTTAAAATAGCAATCTTCTTTCAATAAGGAGTTGAAGAGAAACCTTACAATCTTCAAAAGTGAAGAGCAATCTACACACAATCTTATTTTTCAATAGTTAAAAAAAAATCTAATACAAATCAAAATCTTTTTTTTCTAAAAAGTGAAGAGAAACCTTAAAAAAATCTTTTTAGAGGAAAAGAAAAGCCTAAACAAATCTTTTTATAAGCAAAGAGCAGCCTTTACATAATTAAATAAACAATGAATTTAAAAACCACTTTTGAGATACATTTATGAAGATGTTTCACTCGAAGTCTAATAAACTAAGGGCTATTATGTGTATAAAAATGAAATGTATGATCAATAACTCTCTTTTAAACTTTAAATAATAATATGATCATTTGTAAACCTAGAAATCTAATTTATAATGATAAAGATGAAGATTTAAACAATACAGAAATCTGGAAATTTTAACACTTTAATGCTTTTGACATTTTATGATAGGAAACTCAAATAGAAATGTAACATGACCAAGAAAAATGTTTTAGAACCTTTTAAAGGCTTTAAAAAATAGAAAATAATAGATTAAACTCATAAAAACTTATTTGAGAATTAAACAAATAGAATTGAAAACGAAATTATGCAAATACAAAATAATTTTGTATATATCAACTTGTAAATTTAAAAACTCATTCAAGAAATATATTCAGATGATAACCAACATATTATAACTTCTTTGAGACCTTAAACAACCAAAGAATAATAAATTGAAAGCATAAAAATAGATTTGAAATGTTAGGATAAAGAGTTAAAGTAAGAAGAACATAAGACATTTGAGAGCTTGAATGACATATGATATCATATGTTCGATCCTTGCACAAAAATAATTCATATAAACATATGAATTAAACCCTTTATTATAGAAATAAAAAATAAACCCAACAAAAGTTAGATTAAGAGTGAAGAACACAATATGTATAAAGCTTTGATGAAGGTTGTATATGTTTCTTTGAAGCTCACTTGAAAATTGATTTCTTGTTTTTTTATACGGCTAATAAAGGGTAGAAATAGGGTTTTGGGGTCTAAAAGAGACGTTGGATAATTAGGTTAGCCGTTAAAATTGAGAAATCATAGGAATGACAATGAAAAAGGAAAGTTTCTCTTTTTGACAACAACTAAAATGGACTGTTGATTTCTAAGAAAAATATCTTAAAACATAATCAATATGCTTTTAAACAATTTTAAATATTTTCCTAACATCAAACCTAATTTAAAACAAGTTTTAAAACATATTTACAATTTCTTTCAATTGCTAAATTGATTCAAGTGCTAAAAACTCTTAATTAGATTTAATCTTATGAAATATATGAATCCAATGTTTTGAGAGCCTTTAGAATATTAAAGCTTTAAGTAACACTTACATAAAAGTTTAAAACATAGAAAAATAATCTTGAAACTCCCATAAGATTTTTTCTTCCTTACCCTTTAAGATTGACCTCTAAATCATGCTTTTCTTCTTGAATTTACTCCAAATGAACATATCCTTTAAGCTTTACAATATAAACTCAAACCATTAGTAGACTTAATATTTTGTTATCATTAATACTAAGATTGAAACTTCCCTTAGTTCAATAGCTTTAATTTTTGTAATATCATATTTTGAAAATATAAGCTTGTCTGAAAAAGAGATTTATTTGGTAGGATTCTGATTTTAGACATGCAACAATCCAAGTAAGACAACGGTTAAAATAGATGCAAAGAGTGAAATTGTGAAACTTTTTTCCAACCCCTTTTGAAGTAAAAAACCAGAAAAAAGCTTAACAAAGTCACATGGGTATGCGGTTATAGGGTGAATAATATTCGAATCATAACCTATTTCAGTTACTATTAGTTAGATAAATTGCTTCCAATCATACTAACACAACATTGTCAATAAGAAGTATGATTTTGATACAAAACGAGGACTTATGGAAAGTTCGATAATCTATCAAAATTTCTTATAATGATCATAACATGACTCTTTTTTCATTACTTTTTGGTTAAATGCGATAAGAATTATAACCATAAGGTCTATTTGGATACTAACTAATACAAAAAATTATTGGGCAGGTTCTTTACAACATTATTCTTTAAGCCAATTTTGGTATACGTAGCCTCTATACCTATTTAATTCATTTGTTTCATCAACTTCATCCTTACTATATGCTCTTTTGATGCCACAGTTGCTAGATCCATGCTTAATATATATATATATATATATTTGAGTTACATGCCTCCTACTATAAGCTGATCCAAAGCAATATTTGTACCTAATATTGAATAGTTGCAAACCCTGACGCTAGAGCAACAATGATGACCATGCCATTCACAAGAGATGGGCAACACTTTTGTTAGTCACTCTAGGAACACCAATTACTTGAATTTAAGATCAAAACAGCAAGGACTTGGTATAAAAAAACTAAGAATGTTGATGCTTGTTATTAATATTTACCATTATTAAAACTATATCAACTCCTTTTCATGATTAGATATAAAATACTAAGTTCTTCATCCATGAAATTCCATACTCGAATTCAAGAGTTTCCAAGCATGAAATTAGAAAAACATCCAAAAATTAGTTTGCTACTGACTTGCCAAATTGTGTTTTTGTGCATGTTCTTCTCCACCCCATATATATACCAACAATTCTACATTTTCCGATTTTGGATATAGATAAAATCTTTTTTTCCATTTGATTAGCACATTGTTTACAAGACAATATATTGGTTCAAAATTGATACAATAAAAATTATCAATTGAATTTATTAAAGTCTAGAGGTTAAAATTTCAAAAATCATATTTTCTTCAAAAAATAAGATAAATACAAAAATAAAGATAATTAATCAATTATGGTTATCGAAAAAGAAGCAATTGGCTTATCTAAAAACTTCCCTTTATTCCATCAACAAGTTGTGTACACATCAATTTATCAATACATTAGAACCAAAGCAGAGTTGCAAAATTAATAAACCTTACTTTGTATAAAAACATAAACAAAGGATTATGCATATACGTACAAGTAAGAGAGAAGGGTAAAATTGGGGACCTTGCATTTGAGATTATAGTAATGCCAGTTAGATTTGTAATGGAGTTTTTGGTCTGCATCATCTTTGAATTCATTGTTACATGCCTTACACATTAGCATCGACATTTTCCTACTGTACTTCTTCTTCTATTAGCTTTCAAAAACTTCGATAAAAGTCCTAAATGTTACAAAGATTGAATATAAAAGAGGCTTGAAGCTGGGAAGACATACGACAATTTGGACTTGGTGAAATAGTGGAATGTTATACAACATCTAAGAAGACACCAACTAGCCCAAATCTTCAAAATTCTAATACATCATAAAACCTAACAATAGAAAGGAAAGAAACAAAGAAATAGAACATCAACTGATGTACGATTAATTAAAAAAACAAATCCAATTAACAATCAAAGTTTTTATAACCTATAATATGGTTAAAGTTTTTTGTTCACTTAGGGCTTGTCAAAAACATTTATGAAAAAATTGTGACAGGGTTGCAATTAAGCAATAAAATTGAAAGCACGAGTAATCAGTAGAAAAGAATGACAACAATAATAAAAATCCAAGAATAAAACCTAGTAATAAACATATTTGAGTATATGGTTTACCATTAAAATGGGTTTATTAAGATAGAAATGATTAGACACGTGAAGAAGGATGGTAGGGTGAGAAAGTGAGATTTTATTCGATATCCTTCATAGAACTATAATATAGTTCTTCAACAGTGTAAATCGACGATTTCTTCCATACTTTCATGACAAGTTTTATCGAGATGATAGAGAAAGATGGTAGTTCAAAAGAAAAAAGTTTATCCAAAGGCAATAGTGGGGCGTGAGAGGAGAAGAATACAGTTACGACGAGGAGATTGGTGGAGTAGTTTAGGTTGAAGATAGAATAATAGATTTACACATTTAGCCTTTCCTTTGCTTATTATATCTGTAAGTGTCAGTTTGATGTCAATTTATCGATAAGAAATGATTTATGGATTAAAATAATCTTAAGTGATCATTAAATCAATTCAATCATATATATAAATCATTAGATATGGTTAAATAATAAATTAACCAATTAAATAATAAATTAACCATTAAATAATAAAACCATCTAGTTTACCTTTTAAAACTAAACCAAGCCTAAATATTGTTTCCAATTTACTAATAAACTCTATATCAATTAAACATCTAAACCATATTGAGTTAAATAGAGATTAATTAGTATATATATATACTTATATATTATAAGTTCTTTGAAAATATTCAATTAGTTACAAATAGGTATATTCCACTTTTCAAAGATAAATATTGCAAGAGTTGGTAAAAACTTTTAGAATAAAACATTAAAAAACAAAGCTCAATAATAGGAATACAAAATTAAGTTCAAATGATAAGGATAAATTTTGTTATATTTTGGTATATTATTTGAATTGAATTCATCTTTAATTTTAGTTTAAAAGTGCTCAATTTGTGTTATTTTATGCTTAATGACATGTTTATTCTTTTAGCATATGTTTTATATCAAAGCATGAAGGTTTGGAAGAACATGGAGTGAATAAGGAGCCAAGGAGTGGATTAAGCATAATTAAACGACGGTCTATAGGGATTTAGCCCTAAATGGTACCATTTAGCACACTGTTCACGAAAATAAAACAGTGTAAAAGAGTCTTTTTAAAAGCTAGGTTTTTACCCTATTTGGCAAAGGGTATACAAGCCTTAAAAGAGGCAAAACTAAAAGGAGATAGTAGCCATTACATTTTCTAAGCTATCCTTCTTGTTCTTACAAATTTCTTAGTGTTCTTGGTGTTTTAGGTTGGAATTTGTTGCTAGTTTGGTTTTATTTAATTTAGTTCAATGTTCTAGGTAGTTTTATGCTTTAAATATTGTTGTTGGATGATTTATTTTCTGTTATTTTCATATTTTTATGTCATATGATGTTTAGGTTGAATTTTTGATGAGTTTTGAGCTTGAATATTATGAATAATGTATGGATGATTGGATTTAATGTAATAGATGATTTTTTTTAATTCCCAGCCTTGATTTTGCTTGTTTAATCTTAATTACTTATTATTTCAGGTCTGTCCTCGTTGTATTTTTTATTGATAGTTTTTCCTGTGGCTTTTTACTTATTCTTAATGTTTTTTCTTGAGTTTTGCTTTATAGTTGAAATTATGCATATTCTTAGGTTATAAAATGTTTAATTTCAAAATTTACCCTATTTTAGATATGTTAAAATTTTTGTTTTAGTGCAGTTAGTTTGGATTTTGTGAATTAAGTTGTAATTAGATAATTATTAACATTGTTAGTTGTGCTTTAAGATAAGTTTTCCTAAGGGTCGTTTAAAAACGTTTTGGATTTTGGATTTGGTTTTTAGATTTTCTAAACACAAAAATCAATAAAGAACATCACAGAAATCGAAAAAAAACATTCTAATATAGCACAGAAATCGAGATAGACAACATAAAAATTTATAAAATACACAAAACCCAATACAAAAATACAACAACCACAACCAAAAGCTCAATCAAACGGCCCCTAAGTGTTTAGCATGTGATTCTTGCATGTTTAGGATAAAATTAACATGTTTAGGACCTAGTTTGTTTTTCTTATGATTATTATGATCCTTGTTTTTGTTATTTATATGTTTGGTGATGATTTTGGGGCATGATTGGATCCTTTTAGTGTAGGTGTTTAGGATATTTACCTTTAACATGCAACTAGAGACCAAGAGAAGAGAAGAATAGTGAAGAGTTGAAGCAAAAATTCCCACGATCATGGGAATTATGGACAGAATAGCCATATTGGGTTAAAATTTTAAACTGTTATGATGTGTTTTGATCTATATCAGGGCACAAAACCCTAGGGCCACCACATACGTCATCATAAACTTTCCTTAAAAGGCTAAAAATAGGTTTAGAGGCTTAAAGAAGTGAAGAATCAAGATCAACTCCCACCTTCTCATCAAGAACATCCCTGTTGCATATTTTCTAGTTTAGGAGAAAGGAGAGAAGATTGTATTCATCATCTAGTTTCTTATTCCCTCTTCTCTTTCATTATCTTTTGTATGGATACCATGTTAGTTGAGGGTGTTTTTAACATTATGAGTGGCTGAACTATAATGTAGGGATTGCTTTTGAACTAGTTTATTGAACTTTTATGTTATTGTTTGAATGAATGGATGCTTATGATAATTGTTATGCTTAATTGTGTTTAAATCTTACAAAATATTAAGAAATTAAGTTGGGTAACTTTTTTTAGGTTGTACAATGAGAATTGGCACCCAATGGACTTGAAATTATCAGATTAATTAATTGATTAGAGAGAGAGATCTTGATTAAATAATCAATTACCCATAAGATTACTTTACAACTAGTTGAATTATAGGGTTGGTTTTATAGATTGAGAGATTGCAAGATTAATCCTATTTAATTTGGTTAGGGGAGGGTGATTAAAGCAATAGGGAATCTTGGGTTACGCATAAACCAATCAATAAGATCAGAGGGAGATAAACTAAGGATAAAAGTAATTCATAATCTATAATTTTGGATTAAAAAGTTTCTGCACATTGCCCTTCTAGTTGTTCATTGTTAAATTGTCTTATTTAGTTTAATTTTAATATTTATTTCTTAAATTTGTGTTTTAAACAAAATTTAACTTGAATCAAGTGGTAACTAAATCCAATCCTTATGGGACAATATCTACTTATACTGTAAGTTATGATTCGTATACTTGGGGTATTAGCCTAAGATAATTTTGTCGTCAAGTTGGCTATCAACAAGCATAAATAGCTTGAGTTTGCATTAGATTAAGTGTTAAGTCTTTGTTTTACTTACTAGTTTTGAATTGCCAGCCTTGATTTCCTTGAATTAAGTATATATTATGATATCAATAATTATACATCTTTTAGGCATATATTCATGATCATTACTTTAGGTTTAAGAGGAAATTCCACATGATTTTGGGTGCATATTAGATTACTTCTTGAATAAGATGCTTCTGATGTTGCTTTTGATGAGTGTTTAGGTTAAACAAATTTATTTTTGAATATTTTAAGGCATTTTTTTTATCTAGAATAGGTTTGAGATCTTTGAGAACTTAGAGCATCAAGTTATGAGACTCCACACCAAATATCAAAGTTATATGATGAATTATGAAGAGTGAACAAAGGAAAGATCATAACAAGTTAAGCTGAAAAACAAATTTCGTACAACTCACTTTGAGAAGGTATTAGGTATACTTATAGAACTCCAAATGCTACGAAATTTTACACAGAGCTAGAAAAACATGTGAGGAGCTAACATATCAAATTTTGTGAGAATTAAAGGTCTATAGACAAAGATATAGATAAAAGACATAGTAGTGTTTAAAGCTGAAAAAGTTGACGTGACAAATTAGTGGAGATGATGTGTTTAATTTCGTTTTATATTGTTTTAGAAAATAAAACAATAAAGCCTATCAGCCACAATTCTGACCCTAAGACACATGCAAGATAAAAATATAGAGTTTTGTGGAGATGAAACGTAAAGAGACTCAAGAACAAGGAAGACAATTAAGATTCAATAAGTGCTATCTTTTAGAAAAGGGGGATTCATCATCTTCACTAGTTCATCTTTATTTTACTTCCCTTTTGATGTTTAATCTGAATAATATTTATTTGAACATGATTATGGATTGCTAAATTTATTTTAGGTATTTTTCTTGAATTATTTATCCAACTTTTACTATATTGATTTAATGCATAATTTTTTGTGTTAATTGTTAAACTTATAATTACTTCGAATCGAAAGATTGTTTTGATTTATTTGAGTTAGGGTATGCAACGAGAGTTGGTAACTTAACATACCTATAATTAACTGATTAATAGGTGATTGAAGAGAGATATTAATTAATTGTTAATTATCCTTAGGATTGCTTCAAATCTAATTGCATTGTTTAGTAGTAGTATTGTGAACCGAGATGTTATAATTTAGCTCTTAAGTATTTAAATTAGGACTAATTGATTGGATCTCTAGAGAGGGTAGTCAAATAATAAGATATCTAAGATCAGAAAAAATTAAATGAATAGGGTAAAAAGAAGATAAATAAGAATAGGACAACCCCTAAGTCTATACTATTTAATATTTATTTTGTTTTTCTTTCTTTTATATTCATCAAAGTTTCATTAGTTTAGTTCAATTTTTAATTTCTACACTTTTTGTTTACCTTAAACAAAGTGCAATTTAGATTTTTAGTTATCTAGAATCAATTCTTATAGGATCAATATCAGTTATACTATAAGTTACAACCTGTATACTTGTAGTATTGCTAAAATTAGCAAATAGATTATGTTTATTTAATGTCTATTTAGTTTAATTTGAGCATGTGCGGTTACTTTTCTAAAGGTTTGAAGGTATTATAGGGATAATGGACCATTATTAGTAAGAATGTGATTGGGCTTGTCTTGAATTTAGTGTTTTAAAGCTTATGTTAGATTGGAACTTAGGTTTAATGTTAAGAATTAGATATTATCTCTAGGCTTGATCACCCTTTAAGTAATTTCCTAATCCAAATGCTAGGTTTGAGTGTGCGATATGTAATAACCCATAATAATTTTCGAAAATAACAATAGATTGGTTGGATTTTTAGGAAAACTTAACTAACTTTTATAAAGTTCTAATCTTTTAGATTACGCCTTCCAAGCTTGCGTGTAAGTAACCTAAGTTAGTCATTCCTTATTACCTAGTGCTTCTTCACTATTAAACTTAACAAGCTTGTTTGAGGTTAGAGCAGAGTTAAGGGTATTTCTAAAGCTTGTTAAGTTCACTTACTTTCGAGGGGTTTGAGAGCTTATTCGTATCCATGGGCTAACATTTTAGTTAAAATACCATTTATCTATATTCAAGATTAATAATTATTGCAGAACCCTAATGATATCTTCTGCACATTTCTTTGACATTATTATTAGTTTATCATCTTTTACATTATATTTGCCTTTTTAGCTGCTTTGTTATATTTTAGCTATTTAGTTCTCTTCACTTCATGGTGTTTTGTTTTCTTTCATCTATAACATTTGAAATAGTGATAACCTTTAAGCTCTCTGTGGTTCAACCCTAATTTACCATACTACACAGTGAGGTCCAATTAGAAATTTATTATTTGGTAGTTTGTGACAATTCACCAAATTTTTGGTATCGTTGCTAGGAAGCTAGCGTGTGCTATTTGTTGTTTCTTATATTGTCTTTATTTTTGTTTTTGTTGATTTTTATACCTTTTCCATCTGTCTTACATGTCCCAAAGTTCTTCCATACACATTCATTTACAAAAGTTTGCTGAAGACAACAGGGGTTCATTACTTTCTCCAATTAACTCCTTTTCTTTTTCTCTTATTACAGGTTATATCAAGTTTTGTCAGAGTAAGCGAGCTAGCCTTACATAACTTTTTGAAAGCAATTCCTTGTCCTTTGAAGAAGAAGTCAAATAAAGTTTGAAAGAGTCTGTAAAGGTAAAAGAAACAAAAGATATCATGGAGCCTCATCAACACACCTTAAAGGAGCTTATAGCTCCTACTTTTAAGCCTAATCTATTTTGTATTAATTATCCAGATAATGAGTTGGAGGTTAAGATTAAAATTGGACTAATTTGTGTATTACCTACGTTTATTGGTTTTTAAGATACTAGCTCATTGGAATTGGGCTACATCACCGACTCGAATAATTTCTTTAAGGGTTGCATATAGTATGTTCGGGTATGAAGTCAATGGGAGTCACAGTAGAGCAACTTAAGCTATAGGCATTTCCCTTTACCTTAGTAGATACAGTCAAGAAGTGGCTTTATGATTTTCCTGTCAGATCAATTACTTCCTTGCTTCGAGAGCCACAAATATTATGAAGGAAATTTATGGCATCTGTCAGGATATAGGGGAGTCATTACATAACTACTGGAAACACTTCAAGAAGCTCTATAATAGTTGTCTAAACTATCATATAAATGAATTGCTATTAATTCAATATTTCTATGAGGGTTTGCTACATTTGAACAAGAACAAGATTGATGCTGTGAGTAGTGGAGCTTTGGTTGATAGGACATTGGAGGATGTGAAGAATTTGATAGCAATAATGACAACGAATTTCCAGTATTGGGGCAATTACAGTAGTGTCTCCTCCTCGACAAAGTAAGTGAAAGAAGTGTCCACTTTCAAATTAGAGCAGCAAGTAGTAAACTTCACTTCTTTGGTTCAGCAAATAGTGATGGGCAGGGGGCCTACTAAGGTATATGGCATGTGTACACTTACAGATTATACTACTGACACATGCCCTTCTTTGCAGGATGAACAACATGTCAATACAATTGGAGGGTTCTAAGAGCAAAAGTGACGTTATGATCCTTTTGCCCTAACTTACAATCCAGGGTGGAAGGATTATCTTAACTTTAGGTAAGGGAACCCATAACAAGGCAGTAGCTCTAACATGCACCCACCTACTTATTAGCAATAACAACAACAAGGATTCCATGTATAGCTAGGTTTTTTAACCAAGGCCATCACCTCTATAACCACCACACTCACAACTAGTTAGAGATATTTCTTTGGAATAAATTGTTAAGAGTTTAGCTACCAATACTCTTCAATTCCAACATGAAGTGAGGAGTGGGCTAAAAAACTTAGAAAACTAGGTAAGTCAGCTAACTGATGCAGCCGGAAAGTTGCAAGCCCAAAGCTCAGTACGGTTGCCTAGCCAACCTGGGAAGAATCCAAGAGAAGATGCTTGCGCCATTGCCTTAAGGAGTGGCAAAGAGGTAGAAGGGTAATGAAGAAGAAGGAGAAGCAAAAAGAAGAAGAAGAAATTGAGCCAACAAAGAGGGAGGAGGGCAATCCTCCTAAAGTGAGTACCTTATACCCTATTACTATTGACCCATTTCTTATTATATTTCCTTGCAGATTAGTCAAGAACAAGTAGTAGGAGAAGAATAAAGAGGTATTGGAAGTATTTCGCAAGGTGGAAGTCAATATACCTCTGCTATAAGCATTCAAGCAAGTTTCACATTACACAAAGTTTTTTAAGGAGCTGTATACCAACAAGAGGAAGTTGAAGAGAGATGAGAAGATCAGTATAAGGGCAATATGTTAGTAGTCTTGCAAAGAAAGCTACCCCCCAAATACAAGGATCTAAGTATTTTCACCATTCCTTTTAAGATTGGTAACATGAAGTATGAATGATGCATGCTAAATTTAGAAACTTTAATCAATGTTATGCCACTTTCTATCTTTAAAGTTCTAAATATTGGTTTAAAAGATACCCATGTTATCATTCATTAGCTGGCCAGTCTAACACATACCTCGAGGAAGTTATTGAGAATGTTTTAGTTAAGGTAAATGAGGTTGTTTTTCCTATAGATTTTTACGTGTTATACATGTAAGATGAGGACTCTTCAAGTTCTTCAACAATTTTGTTAGGTAGACCATTCTTAAAGATGTCTCGGATAAAGATTGATGTCCATAATAGAGTGTGATTATGGAGTTTGATGGCAAAGTCATTTAATTCAACATCTTCAATGTTATGTGTTATTTATCGAATTATGAGTCAGTAACTAAGGTAGATATTCTTCACTCTTTGGTAGAACATTAGTCTTTTCTTTCTGCAAGTAATCCTTTACAAGTAGCCTTGACTACTTCGATGGAGTAAGATATGTATAACTGTTGGCAAAGCAAGTTTGAGCTTAAAGAGGATTTAAAGGAAGCAATCAAAGGCCTTGAGATGTGTCCCCAATATGTTGGCAGGTACTCCTCTCACTTTATATAATTACCTATTTATACTAATTTTTTGTTACCTTCAATTGTGTAAGAACTTGAAATGGAGTTAAATTCCTTACAAGATCACCTCAAGTATGTTTATTTAGGAGATAACAACACCCTTCTCATGATCATTGCAAATGATCTGACTACGAGGCAAGAAGAGAAGCTCGCGAGTGTGTTACGAGAGTATAAGACAATAATAGGATGGACAGTCATAAATATCAAAGGTATTAGTCCTTCTTTGTGTATTCATAGGATTTTTATAGAAGAAGGAGCTACCCTAGTCTATCAAGTACAAAAGTGCCTTAACCCACTAATGATGGACGTGTTAAAGAAGGAAGTGATGAAGTTGTTCGATGTAGGTGTCATATACTCCATCTCTGATAGCAAATGGATAAGTCCGTTATAGGTAGTTCAAAAGAAGTTGGGAATCACAGTGGTAAAGGATGAGAGAAACGAGATGGTTTCAACTCATGTGCAGAATAGATGGCCAGTTTTCATGGACTATCGGAAACTCAATTTGATTAGTAGAAAGGACTATTTCCCTTTATCCTTTATTGATTAGGTGATAGAGCACCTTATTGGTCATGCTTATTATTTTTTTCTTAATGGTTAGTCAAGTTATATTCAAGTGACTATCGCTTCAGAGGATCAGGAGATGACAACCTTCACATGCCCATACAAAACCCTCACATATCAGTAGATGCCATTTAGCTTGTGCAATGCCCCCTGCAATATTTCAGAGGTGTATGGTAAGTATCTTTTCTAACTGTTTTGAGAAAATCATTAAATTATTTATAGATGATTTTATCATGTATGGGGATGCCTTTCATAAGTGTTTAGATCACCTCATTTTGATTCTTAAGAGATGCCTTAAAACTAACCTTATTCTTAACTCTAAAAAGAGTCATTTTATAGTTTAAAAAGGGATAATTTTAGGACATGTAGTTTTTGCCAAGGGTATTGAGGTTGATAGAGCCAAGATAGACCTTGTATCTTCTTTGCCTTACCTCGTTTCTATGCGAGAAGTTTATTCTTTTCTTGATCATACATGGTTTTATTGTAGGTTCATTCAAGAATTTTTAAAGATTGCACAACCATTATGTAGGCTGCTTTAGAAGGACATAAAATTTTCTTTTGATGAAAATTGCAAGAGAGGGTTTGATGTGTTGAAGGAGAAGTTCTATAGCGTACCTATTCTACAACTACCAGATTGGAATTTTCCATTCGAGCTGATGTATGATACCTTTGATAGTTATGCTTTGGGATAGGTTTTTCTAAGTGTTTGGCATGTGATTCTTTCATGTTTAGGATAAAATTATTATGTTTAGGACTTAGTTTGTTATTCTTTTGATTATCATGATTTTTCTTTTGTTTCTTATGTGTTGGTGATAATTTTAGGGCATGATTTGATCTTTTTAATGTAAGAGTGGATCATAGTTGCATTTGATTATGATCTAGGGACTTAGAGAAGAGAAGAGAAGTAAAGGAAAGATACTGAAACTTCCCACAATCATGGGAATTGGAGACACAAGGGCCACACTAGATTAAAAATTTGGATTGTTTTGAGTTGTCTTGACATATATAAGGGCACAAAACCCTATGGCCTCCACAGACAGAAGAAGAGCCTTTCCTCAAGAGGCAAAAACAAGGATTAGAGGCTTGGAGAGGTTAAGAATCAAGATCAAACCTCACGTTCTTACCAAGAATATCTCATCTACATATTTTCCAACTTAGGAGAGTGAAGAGAAGATCGTCTTCATTATCTAGTTCTTTTTCCCTATTCTCTTTCATTATTTTTTATATGGATTCCATGATAGTTCAGGTTGTATTTGACATTATGAGTGGCTAAACTATATTGTAGAGATAACTTTTGAACTATTTTATTGAAATCTTATCTTATTATTTGAATGAATGAATGTTTTTTTTAATGATTATTGTGCTTAAACCTTGCAAAATATTGAGAAATTGAGCTGGGTAACTTGTGTGTTAGATTGTGAAATGACAATTGACATTCAATAGCCTAGCAATTATCAAGTTAATTAATTGGTTAGAGAGAGATCTTGGATGATTAGATAATTACCCATAAGATTACTTCATAACTAGTTAGATTTGTGGGATTAATTTTGTAAATTGAGAGATTGTAAGATTAATCTAATCTAATTTGGTTAGGGACATTTGATTACACCTTGAAAGAGGGTGATTGGAGCATTAGAACATCAATAGTAAAATATAATTCAATGAACAAGATAGGAGGGAGATAAAATAGGGATAGAGTAATTCCTAATCTTTAATCTTCAAGTCCAAAGTTTTTGCGCTTTGTCTTTTTATTTATTCATAGCTAGTTTGTTGATTTTGAGTTTGTTTTCAAGTTTTTATCATTTGAAATTGTTCCTTAAACAAAGTGTAACCTAAATTAAGTTGTGACTAAATAGAATCATTGTGGGACGATATCCGCTTATACTACAAGTTACAATATGTGCACTTATGGTGGTTAACGTAAAAAAAGTTGGTTAGCAACAAGTTTTTGATGTTATTTTTGGGGATTATTACTTTAGGATCTAGTTTAGTTTAGGTAATTTTTATTTAATGGTTTTTTGTACTTTTCCTTGTGTATTTGTAGGTGCATGAACACAAAGAGTACTAGAAGGTCTATCGAGCTAAGTGAAGAGGAGTTTTCAGATATCACAAAACATGAAAGAGAGTTAAGAAGGGTTATGAGCCAAGAAGGGATTTAAATAAATATGGAGGAAGAAGGTGAACAAGGAGGAAGTTAAAGGACACTCATAAACTTCATGGGGTTAGGTTTTAATGCTAATCAACAAGGGATCGCAAGACCCCCTGAACAAGCAAACGTCTTTGAGATCAAGTCAGCTCTCCTAAACATACTTAAGTCTAATGTTCCATTTTATGGGTTGGAAAATGAAGACTCCAATGCTCATCTTACAATCTCCTTAGATATTTATGACACTTTTCGGTTTAATGGAATATCGGATGATGCAGTTAGGTTAAGGCTATTTCCCTTAACACTGAAAGATCGAGCCAAGGTATAGTTGAACTCTCTCAACCCTGAACATGTCACTACGTGGGAGCAATTAGTCCAAGCTTTTCTTGCCAAGTATTTCCCTCTAACTAATACTATAAGGATCATTAATGAGATCACAAATTTTTAACAGAATGATGGGGAATCATTATATAAAGCTTGAGAGAGATTTAAGGAGTTACAGAAAAGCTGTCCACACTACAACCTTCTAAAGGAGTTTCGCTTGCAAATTTATAATGGAGTGACGCAAAGCACAAGAGGAACCATAGATGCAGTTACTGGAGGTTCTTTAATGAGGAAAACAATCGATACATCTCTTGATCTCTTAGAAGAAATGGTGAACAATAGTTACTTATGGTCTAATGAGAGGAGTAGACAAGGGTCAAAGGAACAGAAAGGTATGATTCCAATTGATGCAGTGACGATTCTCCAAATACATATTTCAGCCCTCACCAAGCAATTAAGCAATATGCAAGGAGCCTCATCATCTTCAGTGAAGGCTGTACAATCTCAATTTGAGTTGTGTGGGTAAGATAGCCATGCTACAACTGACTATTTCTTGTTGAGAGTTAGTGGAACTGAGAAAGTCAATTACTCGGGCCATCCACAATAAAGAGGTAAAAATCCATATTCCAACTTTTATAATCTAGGGTAAAAAAATCACCCACAATTTTTTCGGAATATTAGCAGTGCAAGTGGCCAAGTAAGAGCATAAGGATCTCCTAATTTTCAACAAGATCAACTTAGATCTTTGGAGAATAAAATGGACAAGGTGATAGATATTTTGGTATCTAAATTTACAAGCCAAGAAGAGAGTTAGAAGAGGATAGAGGCTTAGTTTGATTAAATGTGAAGAAACATTCATCATCTAGCCAAAATTTGGAGGTTTAGGTAGGGTAACTTATTAATGCCTTGTCATTTAGGAGTGTAGGAGTCTACTAAGCAACACTATGGCTAATTTGAGGGAAAAACTCAATGATATTACATTTAGGAGTGGCAAGCAACTGGAGGAGTCAAGTGAGAAGAAAGTTGATCAAGAAAAAAGAGAAAGGAAAGGAGAAAGAAGAAGGGAAGGTAAAAGAGAAGGAAGAGGAAAAGCCATATATCACTCAATCACTCTACAAGCTTAAGATTCCATATCCACAAAGGGTGAAGCAACATTAAGTGGAGGCTAAATTCTCCAAGTTCTTGGAGAAGTTAAAGAAGCTCCAAATCAATTTGTCTTTGGTGAAAGCAAAGCACTAAAGTGTATGCCTAAGTATGCCAAATTTCTTAAGGATATATTAACTTACAAACGTACTTGGGAAGACAACCAAATGATTACTTTAATGGACTACAAGATCTAGAGAGTTTTACTATATATTGTATTATTGGTGATTTTGAGTTTTCAAAATGTTTAGGAGATTTAGGTATGAGTATTAACTTGATACCTTTTTCTATTTTCAGGAAATTATGATTAGGAGATGTCAAGCCAACATCCATACTCATCCAACTTGAGACCAAGCCTTTAAATGATTATATGGGGTGGTAGAAGATGTTTTGGTAAAAGTGGAGAAATTCATCATTCCTATGACTTTGTTATGCTAGATTTTGAAGAAGACATGAATTGTCCCTTGATCATGGGTAGG
>JAOXYD010205590.1:0-21183 GCA_028565735.1 Pinacopodium congolense
AACTCACAATAATTCAAGTGTGCAAAAATTTTAAAATTTCTCCACCCTTACACTTAAATGGGACATTATCCATAATGCTGTTTCTAGAGGAGCATCTGTTAGTAGTAAAGGATAAATTTCCATGGTACACTAATTTTGTTAATTATCTAGCTAGTAATATCATTCCTCATGATTTGTCTTATCAGCAAAGGAAGAAATTCCTATATAATGTTAGAAAATTTCTTTGGTATGATCCATTCTTGTACAAGATTTATAGAGATGGCATTATTAAAATATGTCTACCTTGTGAAGAGATTCCTTCTATATTAGATCATTGTCACTCTAAGGAAGTAGGAAGACACTTTGGGCTGACTAGGATTACACATAAAGTCATAGAGTCTAGATTTTATTGGCCTAATCTATTTAAGGATGCATTTGATCATATGAAATCTTGTGATAATTGCCAAAGAACTAGAAACATTTTAAGGAGACATAAAATTCCTCTTAGTAATATTTTAACCTACAAATTTTTTGATATTTAAGGCATTGATTTTATGAGACCCTTCCCTAAATCATATTCCAATCAATATATTTTAGTCACAGTAGATTATGTCAGCAAATGGATTGAAGCCGTAGCATTGCCTACTAATAAAGCAAAAAGTGATGAAATTTCTAGAGAAAAATATCTTTATAAGGTTGGGTATACCTCAAGCGATAATAAGTGATGGAGGTTCATATTTCTGCAATAGTAAATTTGATTCCCTCCTGTCCAAGTATGTTGTAAGTCATAAAGTCATCACGTCTTATCATCTACAAACAATATTCAAGTGAAAATTTCAAATTGAGAGATTAAAAGAATTCTAAAAAATATGGTTAATGCATATAGGAAAGATTAGTTTTTGAAATTGGATGATGCACTATAGACATATCACACTGCAATTAAGGCACCTATTGGCATGTCTCCATATTACCTAGTTTATGGTAAATCATGTCATTTACCAGTTGAATTAGAGAACAAGGCATTTTGGGCAATTAATTTTCTAAATTTTGACTCAAAGGAAGTTGGCAAGCAAATATTATTACAATTACATAAGTTAAATGAAATTTTCCTTGTTGCCTATGACAATGCTAAGCTTTATAAGGAATGAACTAAGAAATGGCATCATAAGAATGTTATTCCTTGCAATTTCGAAGTTGGTGATAAAGTTTTGATATATAACTTGCATATAAGACTTTTTCCTAGAAAATTGTGATCTAGTTGGACTAATCCATATGATGTACTTAATGTCTATCCTTATGGTATTATTGAAATTTCTAATGGCCAATCATCTTTTAAGATCAATGAACAAAGGATTAAACTCTATATACCTAGTAGGGCCAATGAACCTGCTAAAATTCTTATCCTCTCCAACCTTCATTGGGCTTGCTCCATATTTTAATTATCTAAGTAAATGTCTGTGATTCCTTTTTTTTTGGTCTTTAGTTATCCTTTTCTTTCTTTTAGAGGGTTTAATTTTCTAGTATTTTTATTATAATAATTTTTTCCTTTTTCGTTTCTTAATTTTTAGTCTAGTTTTCTTGAGTTTAATTTCCTCTATAGCTTTAGATTGCTTAGTTGATATGATTTTAGTTTGTTTTTAATTAATTTTTTCAAGTTTTGATTGTTTAAGAAAGTTCTTTTTAAGTCTTTTAGCTAGTTTTTATCTTAATTTTAAGTTTTTTATTTTCTTATGCTAGAATTGGTTTTATTTTCTGTTTAAGTTCCTTTTAGTATGTCTAAGTTGTTTTAAAAGTTTTTTCCTTAACCCTTTTGCAAGTTTTCAATTTAGCATTTTTAGTTTTTAGTTTAGCTTTAGTTTAAAATTTCAGCTTCCTTCAGCCTAATATTCCTTTGTTTTGGTGTTGTTGAAGCTTGTTTTTTTAGTAATTTAGTTATATAATCCTTTAATCTTTGTCTTGGATCAATTTAGGGTTAATTAGATGAGGATTTGAGCCAAAAATTCAAGTTTATGAGGATTCTGCAGTAGTAAAACGACGGGGTAAAATAGTAGCGTGTAACCAGCTTGAATCGCTATTTAAGTCAATCTGGGTAGTTAAATGGTAGTAGTTAAATGATGTTATTTGTGTCCCTAAATCACGTTAAACACAAAAACGACATGGTTCCATTGTAACATCGTCTTCTTCCCTCTTGTCTTCTCCTCTGCACCTCCAACACCCCTTATACCTTAATCCCTCAATTTTGTTATCATTTCTTCACCAAACTTTGCAATTTATAGTTCATTTTGTCATAAATTCAGTCTCTTACTAATTTTACCTAGAAATTTATCAAACAAACACTAATTCTGCATCAAAATACACTAAAGTTGTCATAGGTACTATTTATAGTCCACTCTAAATGTTTTTCAATTTCCAGATGTTTAAGGCTTGTTTTTCAATTATTTTAGTACAATTGGAATCTTTGAATAGTTATCTATCTTTTAGTACTAAATTTTCACCTTAATATTTCCATAAAAAATTTAGAATTTTTCAGATCCATTTATAATATTTCGATATAGGCCATTGTGAATTTCTTATTTTTAGCCTCTAATCGATTTATTTTGTGAACATTTTTTACTTAGCATGTCTTTGAAACAATACCAAGTCTCCTCGAGCTCTCAAAAGAGACCTAAATACGATGATTCTCGCTTTTTTAGTTGTGAGAATGCGGAATGGTTCGAGAGCCATCTCCTAAACCAATTCATCATTGACAGGTCTTTAGTGCTTACCCTTGATTCTGAATTTGATGTCTCTAGAGCTTTCCATGCCTTAGGATAGGATCCAGTGTTAGTACGTCTTGGCCCATGTTATCCACTGCTGGTCTTAGAATTTATGCCAACATAGACAAGAAGGAAAGCAATGATCTCTTGACATTCGTTCTATGGTGCGACATACACCTATCTTGATTACTCATGCTTCAATTTCTTTACTACTAGGTATGCTAGATATTGGATATCTATATGATCATCAAGTGGATAGGATTTGGGGATAGGGTGGATTCAAATCTTGATTTCTTGATCGAGATGGCTGAGATGATTTGAATATCATCAAGCCACCAGGTAAGTGCAACTTTCCAACCCACCAGCTTTCTATTTAAAAGAGGATGGTTATTGCTCTTTTAAGCTCCAATGTGACTCTTTGTGTGAATGGATTGAATGAGATTAGGTATTATAATACCTATATATTATACAAGATGTCTTAGGAGCCATAGAAACTCTACCCCATTTTACTTTTATTTTATATAGCATTGGAAATATGGTTTGCTATAGGCATGCATACAAGAATTTCTATTTTCCATCACTTTTAACTAGGATCTTCTAAGAGACTTGGGTGTCTTTTGGGGTCCAAATCATTATATAACTCAGCTTAATTAAATTATTGGATTTTCTCTCTTGAAGCTTTGACAGTACATGCAAGTGGGTGGTGAGTAGTAAAATTTAATTTGGAGACCTCTTTAGGGCATGAAGAGAGTAGATGATGCTGGTGCTCCTACACTTGACCCTGTTGTGGCATTTGAGGAAGGTATAGCCGAGGCTTCTGCTAAAGCCATTCCTAGTGTCCATCTTCCTACAACAGATACTTCGACCTTTATATGTCCTTGTAGTTCAAAGGACCTAACTGCTATACTTCTTCTCCTTGAGCAGCATCTCTTTTGTGTCGAGTCTACCTTGGCTTCTATTCAAACTCAGGTTACTGATGTTTCCTGGAGGGTGGATACAGTTCAGGGTTAGCTCAGTGTCCTCTGGGATTATTTTACCTCTCCTCGTCCACAACTTAACTAGGTTTCTTAGGATTTTACTCTTTTGATCTTGGATAGGGCACTTTTGTTTTAATTGTCCTAGTTTCTTTTGATGTATTTCTCTTAGATATGGCTCTTTTGTTTTAGTTACCCTAGTTTCTTTTGATGTATTTCTTTTGGTTACTTCTCTGGATGTATTTTTTGTTTTAGATGTATATGCTCCCTTTTGGGTACATTGATAGTTTATATTTATATATGGAGCATTCTTTTTATATATGTTGCATTTGTATTTTCATATTTTCTTTATACTTTCTAACTTCTTGTTATCAATGCTTTTAGTCAAGTTCAATGTTCACTTTAATGGATCACCAAGATATTATCATTATTCCAAGTGCTATTTGTTCCTTAATCTCCCATTTTGTTCTTATTTTCTATTTTTATGAACATTAGGGAGAATGTTCAAATTTAAATGTAGTTGAGAGACAACGTGATTTTTACACTTGTTTTATTTATCTTATGGCATGTTAATTTATCATATTTTTCAAGATAATCTATAATTTTTAGAAAATTTTTTCGATTTGATTCATATCAATAAACATTTTTCCTTTTGATTTTAATTCTCTTGACAAATTAAGATGTTATGATTTTGATTTATGATAATTGATGATTAATTGATTTTAAATTACTTCATTTTTTAGATGATTAATTCCATATGATCATTATGACATTCCATTTCTAAAATAAATATTTCTAAGCAAATTGTTGCATCTTTTATACATTTTCATCTTCCTTTTTAAAATTGAAAAATAAAATGTAAAGAAAAAAAATATCAAAACAGAAAAAGTGTACTTAAAATGAATTAAAAGTGAGCAAGTTTTCATTCACTCCGCTGGCTTTGAACCAATTGGTTGAAGTTAAAGAGTGGTATTAGTAGCCAGTTGATGTAAGGTGATTTAATCGCGTAATTAGGGATGTTCACGACAAGTTGTTTATCTTCTCATAAAAAGATTAAATGACCTCTCAACTAAGTTAAGTTTACATGATCATTTAAAATTTAGTGCTTAATTAATTAAGGATGTGATATTGCTTAAAAATATGATACTTTTTTCTTGGTTTAGATTCATTTTACATTTTAAATTTAATTTTGTGACTTAAGGATGAATTTGAAGAAGCATGGAGTGGTTTGATTTCCTTTGTGACTTGCTTGGATAGGTAAATCTTATAACCTCTTAATTGGTTATATTAATTGAATGATTAAGGTAACCTTTTCAATGACATCGATTGATGAATTGAAATTATTTTTTTCTAAAGTTATATGTTATTTTGAAATTGATGATGGATCGATTTGCTTAAGGTCAAGTAATTATTTAAGTGTAGGGGAATTAATAGAAGTTTATGTCATGATTTTCGTGGAATTTTGATGTTAATCTACTTCTATTTTGTTACTTAATTGATTCATTTATTCCTTGAAATTTCTAATTTGTATATTGTATCCCAATTAAATTGAAAATCAAGCAAAATTTGAATATTGGAGCAAACGCAGGAGTAAAACGATGGTATCAATTACCCTATGTTTAACTCCTTCTCTGGGACTTAAACGTGGATAGTAAAATGACATCGTTTAACTCCTCTTCAAGCGTCGTTTAAATAGCAGTCGAACTCTTTCCAATTGGATCTCCCTCCTGATTGGTTACAACTTGTACAACTTGCATCCCATTTGCTCCTGAGATATTTATGGGCTGTCAGAAGCCATAAATAACAAGAAGAAACAAAGATAACATGAAATTAGAGAGAAAACTTATATTGTTAATGTTCTAGGGCTATTTTCTCTTGTTCTTCATCAATTGAATCATGTTTTGTAGATAATAGTTAATGTTTAAGGATTGTTAGAGTTTAGACACATAACTTAAGCTTATAAACATGTTTGTAGCCTTTTAATGGTGTATTCTAACCTTATTTTTACATTAAAAAACACTTATTATTATCATTTGTTCAAAAACATATTTAATATGATGAAAATGCCTTGTTTATTAACTTATCAAAACGATTATTAAAAACTTTTATATAAGATTCCTTATGATTATGCCACTTATATGTATATTTTAAAATATGTACGCAATTATGTATGAAAAATTGAGCCTTGTCAAGACACCAAAATGACTTAGTGAAATTTACAATGAAAATACAATCATAAACACACACACACACACACACACATATATATATATAAAGTTATCTTTGACCTTCCAACTTAAGTCCTCTTCATAATAGCTTCATGACCTTAAATTTAGCTCCAAGATTCCTTAACCAATTTCTTTCATACTTCAACTTTAATACCTATATTTCAAACACTCACAAACATAAAATTATTAGTTAAATTTTTTTTTTCATCATCAAAACAAGGTGAACCTCCCTTGGTTCAACAATTATATATGTGATATTGAATGCATTTTTTAGTGACTAAATTCCCTAAGATATGATGGTATCTTTGAAGTTGAATGGTTCATGGCTTGCAAATGACACTTAGATTTTGATGATTCATGGTTGATGATTTGTAATGGCATTGAGAATTATAGATGATTATAGGATTGAACATTTATACCCTTTCTTAGCTTGAAAAAAGAATTAATTAAGAAATTTGGTGCATTTGAACTTTAAAATTGTTTAGTTTTAGATTATTTTTTACTTAGAGGGAGTTTGAATTTCTAAAAAAATGCATAAATTTCGCAAGATATGATGATATTGTTAGCATTTGAGTTTTCTAAATGAGTTTTGAAGCATTGATGAAATTTGATGATCTCATTAGGTTTAATGTTGCATTTGGCTCTATAAAATGAATGAGAAAGTCGGTAATATTTAGGAGACTCATGTTTTTATGGTTTTGAATAACTCTTAATACATAAACTTGGGCAAAGCCTAAGTGTTTTAAGCTTTGGAAATTGAATTTGATCTTTAGTTTTCATCAATTTTAATAAATTCTTGAGTTTTGACATTTTTGATAAGTTTTTTTTTTCGGGGGAGGGGGTGGAGGGAAAAATTAGATGTGATATTATGTCTTTCATCAATATAATATAATGCATGAATTTAAGGCAAGTAATGATTTTTAATCAACTTAAGAAGAGTTATAATGAAATTGAGTTTGTAATTGGTTGATTTCAAGTTTGAAATTTTTGAGTTTTTAAAACTTGAGTTTATAAATTTTTAAAATTTGTTGAATTGTTTATCTTATAAACTTAAGTGGAGTTAATAAATTTGGATAATTTGATATCTTTTTTTAAGAATTGAAAATGGATGTTGAGTTTTTGAAGTATGATTGGATTTGCAATTGTAGTTACAGTTGTTTTGAAATATGGCCGTTTGTTTTTTATATTATATGAAGGGGGAGCACCTTTGATATTTGACTTGTTCTTGTGGTGAGTTTTGAATATGTATTGATAATTTTGAATATGTGATTGGGATATTATATTTGTAATATTATTGCTTTGTTGCTTTTGGTTTCATATAAAGGATAATGCCTCTTTTTGAAATCCTTAAGTGGTATTAAGGTGTATTTGGAACAAATTCGATATATATTTTGGTTTAATGGTGTTAAAATTGGGGGGGGGGGGTTTGAGCTTCTAGTGGTACTAATATCTTATAATTTTCATTAGTCTTTGAGGATGTTTTTGGTTATTTGAGATTTGTTTAGAGCTTTGGTGTATAACGCTTTAGCTATTTAACTTATAATTAGTATAGAGCTTTGGTATAAAGCTTTTAATTATAGTTGGTAATGAGATTTGATCTTTTTAGCTTTTTAAATTATGATGATGTGATATAAATGGGGTGTCCCTTTTAAAGTTCTTAAGTGATATTGAATAGTTGGTACGTGTCTTATCTTTATAAGTTTTTGAATATATGAAGATCTTTTTTAGTTTTGACGTTGTTCGAGTTGATTGAGTTTGTCATTATTGAAGGAGGAGCATGTTTGAGAGAATTTTTCAAATGGTTTTAAATAATTTTAAGTGACACTAAGAAAGGTTGATTAGTATTAAAGTGTTTTGCCTTTAAGTATGTGAAGGAAAGGTTGATAGGTATTGAAGTGATATGCCTTTTACTATGTGAACTTTTTTATGATTACAAAAATGGGTAGGAAATGTGAGATATTAGATTAAGAGGAAGCAATATATGTTTATATGGCTTTCGATTTGTCATTTTTCTAGGTATATGTTTTTAATGTTACATGACATTTTCATCATTACAAGGGGGAAATTGTTGAACTAAATGTGATTTAACTTTTATTTTAATGATGAAAAAATGTTACTATTAATAAGTTTGTTGTGGTTGATGTGTTGACAAGACTGGATTGATAAAAAAGATGTGTTCGAAGAAAGATGTTGAAAGATAAAAGGTGTTATGATGCCACATTTTAGAGATTTAAAGCCTTGAAGCCTTGGAGCATGGAATGGAATGAATTTTATGAAGATTAAAGGAAAAAGGTTTAAGATGAAGATCAAGATAAAATGAATAGATTCTTATGTTTGTAAGTTTTGATTGTAAGTCTCAATTTGATCTTTCCATTGTGTTGAAAAAGGCTCACATCATACATTATGTGTTAATGGTTAGTGATGTGGCATATAGGATTCATAGGAGTTATGTGTGAATGATATTTGAAGATCCTTTTAATAAGTTAAAATGGTTTAAGGAATTAGTTTGATATGAGTGTGCTAAAGAATATGTGAAAAAATTTAATTGAAAATGATAAGTTGCTGAGGTCAAGTTATATGAATGTGATAAATTATGGGAATGTGTGTTAAGAAAATCTTTTGAAATGATGGGAATTATTTAGGACTGATTTAGATGTGTATGGATGTATTATGAATTTATTTGGATCTTAAAGCATGAAAAACCAATCTAGAAGGAGACAAACTAGTCGACTAGTGTGGTATACTAGTCAACAAGTAATAGGTCGACCAGTGTATGGTCTAGATCGATGAATTATCATGAGTATCATATTCTAACAATAAAAAACTAATGGAGAAATGTAGTAGATGCATTAAAACAATGAAAATGATAACAAATGGCTAGTAAGCCAAAATTTCACTATAAATAGGTGTCTTGCATAAGGTTTTATGCATCTAAGAGTTGAGGAACAATTATGCAAATGAATAAAAGTATAAAGTGTGTTGTTTTGTGTCTTTAAGTTAAGTTTAGGTTTTTTTTAAAAGTAATGTTAGTTTGTTTTTGCATACATTTTTAAGTGGCATTGTGAGCTCTTAAAAACTTAGGTTAGTCAATTAAGATACATCTTAAGAAATATATTTTGTGGGATGGTGCTATTGACAGTGAAATTTACAAATGGTTATCTTAGAGTCTATTGAAAAAGGAGATTGTTGTAGAAGTTACCCTATAGCATTGTGAAAACATGGATTATACTTATTCTTAAAGCTAGTCTAATACCCAATGAGGCTTTTGGGAATGGACATAGGTAAAGAGGTTGTTAGTTAACCAATATAAAATTGGTTTGTGTCCTTCTTCCTTATCTCTTTTATTTCCAATTGTTTAAATTCAATTCAT
This sequence comes from Pinacopodium congolense, assembly GCA_028565735.1. NCBI lineage: Eukaryota > Viridiplantae > Streptophyta > Magnoliopsida > Malpighiales > Erythroxylaceae > Pinacopodium > Pinacopodium congolense. The sequence goes on from JAOXYD010205590.1 coordinate 9,308, forward strand.
ACTATATTGTGTATGGAATTGTTTATCATTATTTCTGTCATATCTTATATAGTTTAAGCTTTACATATTGTTTGTCTTATTTTTATAATTAAATTATTATTTTGATTCATTGAATTCTTTGGCTTCGGCATAATAGTTTAGAGAGTTTTGTAAAATAAGGATTCATTAACTTAAAAAATTTTTAAAAACCTAATTCATCTCCTCTCTTAGGTGCTACATGGGAACCAACACTTGTCTTTTTTCTACTAAGCATGTAGGAAAATTAAGGAACTAAATATGTAGTGGGGATGATCATGAAAAGAAATTAAGATGAGTATAAGACTTAAATATTTAGTGTAAATGCCTTACTAACATCTATGGTTGGATGAGGATTTTAATGATAGGCTTGGGCTTGTAATATGGATTTTAATATAAAGAAAAGGGTTGTGTCTTAACAATACTAATTGGGGATAGTAAATTATGTTGGTTATTTGAACTTAAGGTTTAAATCAGAGAAGGCCTTTATCATTTTCTTGCATGTATATATCATTATGGTCTCAAGACAGTCCAAAGTAAGTTCCAAAGATATATTCGCATGGAATAATACCACATATCAAAGGAAGCATAGATTGACATAAATGTTTCAATTATTTTTGGCTTAAAAGCCCACAATTTAAATCAATTTATCTTAACATCATATAATACTTTATCATTCAATTGTAAAAACATCCCTAATCAATTGATAATGTTGTCACTAACACCCAAAATATAATCATATCTTCTATAATAAAAATAAATGTAGTACAGGAGTAGGGATCGTTTCCACAAATAGTTGTAATGTAATTAGTCATTAAATGGAACAAGATAATAAACTATTGTTGTTTTTTAATTAAAAAAACTATTAAATGAAATTAAAATATAAAAATTAATAACTAAACTGAAAAAATCAATTAATAAAACCTTGGTTTAGGGTTACGTCCATTATTGGAACATTGATTACTCTTATATACAAAAGATTATTAATTTGTAATTCAAATATTCATTATGAAATTTTAATTACTACCTTTCTTTAAGATTACTTAATCTTCAACACTTGATCCACTTAACCCTTGTTATTTAATAACCCTAGAAATGATTTAAAATTTAATTAATTAGAAAGATCAAAGAAGTTAGATAACGTAAGCATATGCGATTGCATTTATCCTAGTTAAAATTTCTTCCTAGGAAATAAAGGTTCATAATGCAGTAAATTATTAAAACCTAGTTACTATTTTGATTAAGAGTTTGAACAATTACAAATCCAATATTTAGTCTATCTCTAGATCATTATTTTGAACAAACTAGTGAGCGTTTCCTAGGTTTTAATCGAAATAATCAGGAAGTATAAAAAAAATCTTAATACTTAAAAAAAACAAATTGAATTGTAATGAAATCAAAACATAATGAAATCCATAGAGTTCAAGGTTCTAGTTTCCTTTAATTAAGAATAAAAATTCAAACTGTAAAATTCATGGAAAAAAAGACGACTAAGAGAAAGAAGAAAAGAAAATTTGTTCCTAAAGGGGAAAAGATACAAAAGTGATTGCTAAAATAGGCAAAAACCCTTATATAAATGAACCATAGTAACTAGATGATCTCACAAAGTTAGATAATAGACCCCTTAAGTAATTTTAAAAAACATGTGTTCAATTTCCTAGAGAATCTTAGTGCAAGTTGAACTTCTAATCAACATCAACTAGTTTATCTATTTTAGTCATAACACAAGACCATACCTAGTAAGTACAAATGCTTTTGTCTTCCTAAACATTTTCCATCCTCAAAGTTAACTTTCCTTACTCCGTGAATTCTACACCCTTCTTATTTACAAAAAAGAAATAATTTAGTTAGATTAAACTTAACTTACACGTAAAAAGTGGAAACAAAAATAAAAACAATTATAATCTATATCATCCATTTAACCTATATGTATATGTTTTCTCACACTTAATCAATTCAATCTCATGCAACGCACACAATTTAATTTACTTAAAATAAATTTGAAGCAAACTATCTGATTAAATCATCTAAGAATAACTATTAACCAAACAATCCTTAAATTATTCCTACACAAGTAACTGGAAAAGCATAAATTTACGAGAGAAAAGTCCATTTGTTTAACTAGGTTTAAATCAAAGCAGGTTAATGCAATTTAACTAGATCTTGTATCCTCTAGAACAATTGAAGAGGTGTATATTTTGGAGAGATTTAGGGTCTCCCATCCATACAAAGGAAGTAGTAGCAATGAATATGGTTCAGCATCTCATGAGCTTGAATGAGGTGGATAGTTTGTTTACCCCCTACTAACCTCCATTTTTTCTCCAGGAAGAGGTTACCCTTCTCATTTTCCTTTAAGAAAATAGAAACAATTGATTAATCAGCCTGGTATAGACTCCTTATTTCGAATGTATTCCACACAGCTTATGTAGAGCCAATCCGTATGCAAAGATTTGAGCTAAATCATGACGCTTGCTATTAGTTATGCATGTAATTGGATCCTCGACATGCCACTCTAGCGATTAAGGAAATCGTAAAGGAGGTCATAAATGTTGACAATGTTGGACGAACATTGAGTGTTCCCAATAGCCAATGTAAAGTTCGTATGGGAGGAGACATTTTCGAATAGAAATTTTACATAATGAGTATCCCGTGAGAGAAAAACATATCAAGATTAATTCAGTTATAAGTAAGAAGCGAGAATGTCTGACCAAATATGAATTCATATGACATTTTTTATTATACATTTTGGTGGTTTTTTCTGTGCCCTAACAATGAGATTAAAATACCTACCAATTTGTTAGCAAGTGTCATTGACATTAATGAATGTGATGAACTTTTCTAGAGGAATTTCTTGCTTTGTCACTTATGTCTAAGCATATGAAAGTTTCATAAAGATCTAGAATCAGGTCACTAGATAGCTGTAGTTGGAGGATGTGTTTCCGGTGTGATAGTATGACAAATTTCATGCAATTCAGTTTAACATCATAATTAAACATTTTATGGTTATGGAAATTTTATGTAAGTGATAAAATTATTTACATGCATTTATTTTATATAGATAGACTTTGTTTTAAAAGCCCTTCCAAATACAGTTCCTTTACAAAAATTATATCATGGGAAGCTACTTTAATTTGAGAGATTGTAGAAGCAGATAGGTTTATAAAGTTAGAATTTGGGAACCTAAAGGTAACACAGTTTATTTTTTTTTAATGAAGTTGATCATTGGAAAGGTGATGCAATTCTTTAAAAACAACACCTTGATCTTTTTTAATTTTTTTAATAACTTTAAACACCCATTTTATAAACCTAGGAAACAAATTACAATCGCCTGCGTCCTACATTAAATGATGGCAGATGGGAAAGGGTAAGGAAGAAGACACCCACTTGCATGCCAACTTTATTTAACATGGTACGACACCTAAGGAGTTTTGGCTATATCTCTCACTTATTTACCATAATCTATGAAATGATTTAATAAACTGGAACTCTTTTCAGGTTGTACAACATCTGTCCATCTACAATGGCACCTAAATGTCAAATATGATTGACCAATACCATGTTCATTTGATAGGAGTACGGATTAACATCAACAACCCAGGAATGACATTCAAAGGCAAATGTCAAGGTCCTTTTCAATTTTCCTATACAGACAAAGTGTTTCCTATTAAAGAAATGAAATTAGATGAAGCACCGCAAGAAGTAAGAGGTGGTGTAATATGACATTAACTGCTTAAGCTTCTCCACTTACAAACTACCACCCTTTAACATCCTGTTAAAAGGTGGTTGGTCTACATTAAGTTCTATTAACAAGGACATTGAAACCAAGTCTCAACTGGTAAACACATAATAGATTACACAAACAGATGTTTGACAACTGCATATGAGGAATTTTCATAGACCAAAATCACGTTTGACAAAGAACCTAAGGAAAAAATTCACAATTAGAATAGTTTATCGGAGGGAAATCAATTAGAAAGAGCATCACAAAATAGATTTGTTGACATTTAAAAAGGATGATTCAAAAAGACTGGAGAGATCTCCAACGTTGGCTATGATCAACACCCGAGCGGGTATTTTATTAGGGATCAAAACTAAGGGAAAATAATTTCTTCATAATATATGTTTAAGTTCAAGGTAGGCATTGATTCTTCACCAACTATTGTAGGTAGGTGCATTTTAGGATTACACCATGATTTTCTTGTAAATAAAATAATTTCTTTGTTGAATATTCATAAGGTGAATAGCTTGTGTAAAGGATTTAGAATAATCGAGACAATGGCATAAATACTAACCTCAGTTATGATTTGAAAAATGTTAATGCTAGTAAGATTGTATCTAATAACAATTTCATATTTTTATAAAATCAAGAGCACAAATGTATGAGTGCTATGCTAATACATTCTTCAGGTGATTGCAATGAACAGACTAATTGTGTGTGGGATTGTTTTCTTCGTCAGATGGTACATTCAGAACTAAGGTACTACTCCATCTAATTGTACCATTATTCACCTATTTCCTTAATTGCATCATCAGTGTTAACTTTTAGTTTATTTTAAATGTTAACAATGTGCTCTCTAGCATTTTTTCATATGATAATTTGTATTAAAAATTTATAGATTCATGAATTTGGATGCTATTTAGCATAATAGTTGCATGTTAAAGTTCTACGATGTCATCTCCTATATTTATAATTTTCTTGCACAATTTCTTCTATCAAATTTTTCTGTTGTGTGGGATTAGCTGTTTTTGGGGTTTCATTTAACTATTTGTCAAAGGCTTCATTAAAGTTATCATGAACAGTAGAAGTCAAAAGAAGTACCCAGAAATAAATTAAATTTTCCCCATAAAATTTTTGATAAATAACATCCGTTTTTTGTGTTTGTTCTTTCACAAATTGACCAGTTTGGTTGCCACTACCACAACAATTTGATAGAAGAGTTTGTACTGTTCTTCTATGATAGTTCAATGTGTATGACGTCATTAAACTGAACAAGATTCTTAACTCATTGCATACGAAAGCCCTAAGTGAAATTGTTAAAAAAAATGCAATCATTACTAAACAAGATCATAGTGACGAAATTGATCGTAGAGGGTTAAATTAGGTAACTTTTCTATTACACCAATACAATTTAAATGAAATTTCCTCATTTTATTTTTTTAGTGTAGAAATTATAATGCATACTAATGTAACTGATGCCGTTTTATGAATACAGTGCCTTATGCTTGTCCTAATAGATGTCCATTAGTGGTGCTATTATGTACATCTTGATGGCTACGACATTTGGATATTTGACTACAGTACCCTAGATGCCAAAAAAGAATTTATTATAAGAGGACTAGTATGTACATGAAGTCTAGTGTTTAGAATCATTAACATTAATGTGGAACGTTAGCAATGAATTCCTTTAATGTCTCTACCTACAAGCACTAGTTGTTTTAAAGGTTTTGGAAAATGAGGGTTTTATTACTTCAAAAGCCATACCATCCATTCCTTGCACTTCATTACTAATCAAGTACGATCCTAACTTTCCCCTTCAGAGCAACAGCTGTGTTTTAATATTAATATTGGTATTTTGGTAGCAATGAAAGTACTACTATGATCAATGGATTCATGTTTATTTTATATATGCAAAATAAAAACTGACTTTGACAAATACTTGATTTGTTAAGTTAGGAATGATGGAGGTATATACATATATTGTGTGATATAATTTTAGAGCAAATCTAGCAGCTAGGGTACAAATAATGGTAAGTGGATTTTATCCAATCCTAACTATGTAGTCAACAACTATTATGTATTTGACTAAGTTTTATTCACATGATACAAGTTTCGATCAATTAAAGAGATTCATAATTATCTTTGCCAACACGTTTTGTCCACTACATGGGAGTTTGATAATATAGATTTTTCACTTACTTCCTCACTTAAAAAATGACTCTGTACTGGTTCCACTAATCATATCAGCAATTGGCCACAATTCAGTTCTAACTTCATACAGTTATTAATGGGAAAGAGTGTAACATGACTTAACTTTGTTATTAATCAAATTGTTATCATACATTCGAGAGTACCTTTCCACTTTCTGACTTCATGTCATTAATTCTCCTTAATGACACCCATAGCTAACTAAATGAGTGAGACTTAGTGTCATCACATTGGCTAGGGTGATGAAATCATTCACATAAAAAAAAATAATTCCATACCCTTAAAAGCGATGCAGCTAAAATGATTTTAACATCAATTGTCGGCTTAACCCATGTCTCATTCTAGTAGTTACTTTCATTTGTGTGGCATTTTATAGTTTTAGTGAATAAGGGACTCCAATATGGTTGATGCACATATGTTCCCAAACGTTGGAAGGTTTTACACGCTTCTTGATCTGTGGTACCCCATTTAACCAAAGTGATTGGACTCGTAATAGAGTTTGTAACCGAACATGTGAATTGGATACATAAATGATGATAATTAGGGAGAGGAAGCATGCTGAGGTTTCTATCTATGTCTGCTATTTAAGTACCACCAACTATTACTGTCCTAGGAGCACTAATATGTTCACCCAACTATTAGGATACATATGCACAAGTTAGTGCATAGGAGAATATACTCCTATTATAGTCTCATACAATCCTAATATTTGAACAAAACTTTTTTTTATACCAAATAAAGTCCTAAACTACATCCTTTAGATGCAATTTCCCTATTGTCATTCACTTTTGTGGCTCGTCAGAACAAATAGCTTGAATTTTTGGGATAACATTTAAACTAGTCAAATTAACATAAATTGGAAAATCCTCATTTTAAAACTATTACGTAACAATAAATTTTGCTATGAATGACCAATTATTGTATCCTCAAATATAATATATATTTACATTACGAGATTTGACAAATTTGTCTGGAAACATCTCATTTATTAACATATGTCGTCTGCTAATACACATCAAGCATTGACATAGTTACTTTACCTTTTTAAAAATTTTCCTAAATTTTACAATATAATGGTAATTTGTTGTTACTACTCCTTGGAAATCTTTGTTTTACTCTTGTAATTAACACCCTTTTTTTAAGATGACAAAACACCACACAATGCTCTAGCCATGAATATGACCCAAAACCATAAATCATTATGCCTTATATGATGTTGTTATAAACTTACCCATAGACAACTGTATTTACTTTCCAACTTATTAAGCTTAATAGTAAATGAAGAAAAAAAGTAATAAGCAACAAATGAAACTAGTTGCCAAACATAAGGTTAATGTCAACATATGAACTGAACATATAAATCTCTGATCAACATAAATTTTTTAATGAACTATGCAATCATTAGTGATGATGAGAAAATTATGATGAGTCATTTTAAATAAGTTCTAGTAGATATTGAATAAATTAAAATGGTAGCCTTCAAATATTATTGATATAACCACTAAATGAAAGGAAGGGACTTGTTTAAAAGGGAAACTAGAAATCCAACACTTGTCAAACATTGGCACTTAGACATTAAAAAAAAAAAAATCAAGCTGCGCATAACTTGGTTGGCATGAGAAGATGTCATAGGTTTAGCATTCTTTGAGCCAAAATAGGTAAAAGATTATCAATAACCTAGTTAGGTCTTCGTCAACAATAATAGCCTTTTTCAAAAAGTAGTATATGAAAACTATTTACATGCATGCATTGCTAAATAAAAAATAAGCACATTTGCTATGAGTGCTTTAATTTGCGAAGCACTATAGAAGAAGCAAAAAAACCTTGTTTCATTTGTGAACAAGGTTCAATATACTATTCATAAATTATAGAGCAACATTAAATGAAAGATTTTCAACCTGTACTTCTCAAAAAATGCTTCATAACCATCAGTGTGAAACTATTGAAATTCGGGCTTCAATATTGTCTTTAATTGAATTTTACTCAGTACTTATGACTCGAGTACATAGGTGTTTACGAATCTTCTTTGGATGAGCCTTCTGTAACACCAAGCATGTTAGCAAATGGTATTCATGCATGATGAACAAAACAATATGAAGTAATGATGTTTACCATAATTTTGCTTCCCGATGCCCATTTCCCCTTCCAAAATTCTAATGCACAGCATATATAAACTTGGTAGTCATCACTATTAAGTTTAACAAAAGGGTTAGCGATCAATATTGAGAAAGTTGAAATTGTGTGACTCATAAAGTTTCCCTTGAGTTCAAGAAGTCATGCACGACATGCAACATATATGGCTAACTAGAATTGTATATAAGAGTATTAATATAACTTGTTTTGGTAATATGGGAGCTCATCTCGATATGAAATGATAAACTTATGCTATGGTACACTAATATTTGTTGTCATCCCTATCGCAATTATTACTTTCTATAGAACTTGCACCTGTTCACAGAACATTTAATTCATCACTTCATTTCAAAATAAAAAATTTCTTTAGATGTTATCAAATAATAAATGAAACTTAAATCCAAACAAGGTCCCCACCATATCTTTACACAGTTATTCTTTGGAAGGTTCACAAATATGGTTAGAGTCAAATATATGGATGGCTTGATGATCACATTCTATAGAAATGGCCCACTAGTGGTCATCTTGTAACACTTGAATCATAAAATACATGATGATTGATGGAATTAGGTCAGTAGGCATGTATAAAAAAATGCATATATTAGAAGAGTACGACGATCATTATATTAAAACTTACCCTTGATGCTAACTTTGTGTGAATTCCAAGTTCAACATCTTTAAAAATCTTCTTGAAATATTTTGTAATTAATCCAAACCACTCCATTTCCGACAAGTGTAGCCTGAAATTCTCATATGCCATTTTCATGATATGGCTCTGACGGGTAAATGTCGACTTGTTAACATCTATTCATTATAGATAAATAGAATATAAATACTCATCATTGTTAACAATGTCTTGTCTACTTACTGAAAAGACCCAATCTATTATATACTTTTCTGTAGTGTGTGATAATGAGGCACCTTCAAGTAACAGGGTTAAAGCAAAGCCACTAACCAACTACCAATACAATTACCAAACAAAATCCACCAAACAGTTATGATCTGTAATTTGAATCAAAACACGGTCATTTTAGCATTATTATGTTAACATCTCATCACCATGTTGTTATCACGAGATTTACATCTGAAACATGATAAAATATTTAATAACGTTAGGCTAAAACAAGGGTTTTATAGCAGCATCTTTTTCGCACGACAAACCAATTTTAATGCGGGAGGATTTCCTTGTCTCCATTGTTAATAGTTTCCCTAGAAATGATCATTTTAGTTTCATCATTTTTATAAAAATACAGAAGTTTTGGTATTACCAATTAGCCCTATGTGATCAATTACACTATTGAAGGTATTCCCCAACTACACACCAATCCTATTTAATGCATCTAGTTCTTCCATGTTCAACCTCACTAACTCATCTTCTAGTTCCTGTATAATCCAGCATATGATCACAATTACACTATTGTAATGAAGAAAAATATATACCTTATTTTTATAGTAATGACTTTTTTTATCAGAAGACATACCTTCTCAATCTGTCCAACATCTTGTGTTGCTACAATTGGTAAAACATTTTTTCCATCTACAATGTCCTCCACCTTTTTTGAGATCACTCTCTTATCAGTATCTTTCACCATCTTTGCCTTTACCTTCAATCTATGTCCACTACTTTCCACACATTCACTCTGGAGTTCATTTCTTTCAGGCAACGCCATAGCTATCTCTCTCCACTGTACAATCTCTATGTTGACAAGACTTCCATACACAATGCTTTTAACGGTACACTTTTTCTTGCCATCGCTAAGTCTCCCTGCTACCTTTCCACTGTCCTCACATTGAATACATCATGAATATCGTGAATCTTACGTTCATTATATGTAATGAAATCTAGTTTTCCAAATTGCTTCACAATCTCCTTGCCTTTATCTTTTCAATCCTCACAATTTGTCACCTTAGAAGATGCACATTACTCCCTATCACTAGTTTCTTTAATGGATGTTGGAAACCAAGATTAGGATGAGAGATTTGGGAGATTTGATATATGTAAATATAGCACTATATATTGTTAAAATTTAGTTAATATACTAGAATAGGAAAATAGTTAAGATAATTCCTTTCATTGTACTTAGGACTCCTATATTAATAGGAGAACAATGTATATGATGAGAATAAGAGGAAATAATAAAAATACTCTATTCTTTCTTCGTGGTATCAGAGTAGGGACTTATTCTCTAACTGAAACCCTAGCATCTAGCCATCACAATGTCCTCTAACACCTCTAAAAACATTCCTGAACTTATTCCTCCTAACCCTAACCCTGATTCACATTCTATCCAAATCACCAACATCAAGTTAAGTGGTGATAATTTCCTGCGATGGTCTCAGTCCATCATAATGCACATTTGGAACCGTGGGAAGATTGGATACCTGACTGGAGAGAAACAGGAACCAGAAAAGGAAGATGTGTCCTCTAGGATTTGGGATGCTGAAAACTCCATGGTAATGACTTGGTTAGGTAATTCCATGGAAGAAGAAATCAGTTCCAATTATTTATGTTACTCAACAGCTCAAGAACTTTGGGAGAATGTGAGTCAAATGTACTCGGACTTGGGAAATCAGTCCCAAGTCTATGAGCTAACAATTAAGCTTGGTGAAATACGTTAAGGAGATGATAGTATCACCAAATACTTCAACTCCCTGAAGAGGTTGTGGCAAGATCTAGATTTATTCAATGATTATGAGTGGAAGTCATCTGAAGACTGCAATCACTACAGAAAGCTAGTTGAAGATCATCGTATTTACAAGTTTTTGGCAGGATTAAATATTGAATTTGACGAGGTTATGGGGAGAATCATAGGTCATCAGCCACTGCCATCCATCAATGAAGTGTTTTCTGAGGTTAGAAGAGAAGAAAGTCGCAGAAATGTGATGCTTGGGAAGAAAGGGATCACTTCTTTAACAGAGAATTCAGCCTTGATTGCACTTGATTCAACTGCAAACAAGGTATCAAATCAACAAAGGCCTAAAATATGGTGTGATTTTTGTCATAAACCACGCCATACCCGAGAAACCTGTTGGAAGATTCATGGGAAACCTGCAGATTGGAAGAACAAAAAGCGCAGCCAACCTGGAACATCTTATGCCAATGAAGTCGAGAGTAGCCCTTTCATTAAGGAGCAGACAGATCACACCCTACAGCTGCTAAAATCCAATTTATCATCTGGTACTTCTAATAGTGCTCTTGCACAAACAAGTATCAATCATAGTGCTCTATCATGTAATCAAAAATTTGCTCCATGGATCATTGATTCAGGGGCCTCTGACCACATGCCTTCTATTCCTGGTTTATTCCACAATTTCTCTTTCTTATCTAAACCAGAAAATGTTAGGATTGCCGATGGCAGTTTTACACCTATTGCAAGAAAATGTCATATTACACTCTCGAACACTATCATCCTTAAATCTGTGCTGTTTGTTCCAAAGTTAGCCTGCAATCTATTGTTTGTTAGTAAAATCTCTAAGGACTCTAATTGTTGTGTTCTTTTCTTTGACTCTCACTGTGAATTTTAGGACCGGAACTTGGGGAAGATGATTGGCAATGCTAGAATGGTCAATGGTCTTTACTACTTTGATGATTTTCCCGAGAATAAAAGTACTCAAGGCTATAGTGGTAGTGTTAGTTCAATTTCTGCTCATGAAAAAATAATGTTTTGGCATCTTAGACTAGGACATCCTAGTTTTCCATATCTAAAACATTTGTTTCATATCTTATTAAAAAATTTGGATTGTTCTGTTTTTCATTGTGAAAGTTGTGTTTTATCAAAAAGTCAAAATGCTCATTATTTGA
>JAOXYD010205608.1:0-21178 GCA_028565735.1 Pinacopodium congolense
TCGAATAGATAATACAGCTTTATTTCTTTTTCTTTCCAAATTGACCGCCTTAAATAAATAACAGGTTGAATGAGGTGGGTAGGCAAATATAGACATGTTTGAAAGCAACTTAATTCGTTATATATACATGTATGAGAAGTTAGGAAACCGTTATTTGAATAGTCCAAATAATATAGTTTTTTCGTTGGTAGCATTATTGCTTTTCAATTGGTTGATTTTGTATTAATTATTACTTCTTCAATCTTATTTTGCTTGTTGATTCCATTTTCAATAGATTGTTAAGTACAAATAATGTTAGTTTTTACTGATACATTATTATAGGGTGTTGAATAAAATTCAGAGATAACTCGGATAAATGCGATAAACTACTTTTATGACTTAACTGCGATATAAAACTTACAAAAGACGCCTCCCACACTTAATAAATGTTGATACCACGCACTTGTACAAATGCTTTCACTTCTCTTTTTCTCTCTCTCTCTCTCTCTCTCTCTCTTAGTACTCTTTGTTTCTTCTTTTGGTGGATGCGTAAATGATTAAATGCCATACCTATTTATAGTTAAGAAGTTACACTTAAAACAAGATATATGTGTAGTTATTTATACTTATTCCATGCTTACTATACACACCACTTATATACTTACTCCATACTCACCACACACACTATTTATTAATTAAGTAGGCTAACAAGTCCACACACTTGTACAACTACTACATTAAAAATTGATGATGAATTTTAATACTCTCCCTCATCATCAACTTTCTTCTTTAATGTCATTCTTGAGATCAGGCCAAGGTGACTTCAAAACATTTCAAACTTCTTAACTCCAAGTCCTTTAGTCAAGATATCCGCAACTTGCTCATCCATCTTGATGTACTTCATCTCAATATCACCTTCTACCACTTTTTCTCGAATAAAATGATAATGGACTTCAACATGCTTCGTCCTCGCATGAAACACAGGATTCTTTGCCAAGCATATAGCTGACTGATTATCACAATACAACTTCACTGCTGAGTTAACTGACTGTTGCAAATCCTAGAACAATTGCACTAGCCAAGCACATTCTTGAGCCGCCATAGCTGCTGCTCTGTATTCTACTTCTGTACTGGATAATGACACGATTGGTTGCCTTTTACTACACCATGAGACAATAATCGAACCAAAACTAAACATATAACCGGTTGTTGAACGTCGAATGTCACGATCATCAGCATATTCCGCATTACAATATCCAATAATTTCACATGGGACTCTATTATTATATAAAAGACCATAATCAATGGTATTCTTCACGTACCTTAATATTTGCCTAGCTGCTTCCAAATGCTGTTTTTTGAGTTTCTGCATATAGCGACTAGCAATTCCAACAGCGTAAGATATATCAGATCGTGTCAACGTGAGATAGATCAAGCTACCAACCAATTACCTGTACATCGTTGCATCCTTCAAGTCTTTTCCTTCTACTAGACCCAGTTGAGCATTAGGATCTATTGATGTTAAGATAGGCTTACAATACAACATCCCATACTTCTTCAACAAATCTTGAGCATACTTATGTTGACATAAGAAAATTTCATCCTTGGTTCTCTCAACCTCTAAACCCAAGAAGTGCTTTAACTCTCCAAGTTGCTTCATTTGAAAGCGTATTAAAAGATTACTTTTTGTTTGAAGAATTTTCATTTCATTATCACCAGTGATGATAAGATCGTCCACGTAGATAAGGATTATAGCCAATTTTCCATCTTGTACTTTGATGAATAGACTTGAGTCTGATGGTGTTACCTCGTATCCACTGCTTATTAGAAACTCAGCAATCTTCCCATACCATGCTCTTGGTGCCTGCTTTAATCCATATAAAGTCTTCTTCAATTTGCAAACATGATCAGGATGAATCCTACTTCCAAAGCCCTTAGGTTGTTCCATGTAGATGTTTCGATCTAACTCTCCTTGTAGAAAAGCATTCTTCACATCCATCTGCCAAAGCTTCCAACACTTTGCAGCAGCTAAGGCTATGAGAACACATACTGTAGTAATCTTTGCCACTGGACTAAACGTATCATCATAATCTAGTCCGTACCTTTGTGAGAATCAACGAGCCACTAATCAAGTTTTGTACCTTTCAAGCGATCCATCTGGCTTGGTCTTCACCTTGTACACCTATTTGCATAAGATGGGTTGAACGTTCTTTGGTTTCGGTACTAACTCCCACGTCTCATTTTGCTGTAGTGCCTCCATCTCTTCTTCTATAGTCTTTCTCCATTCTCTACTATGTGATCCCTCATCATATATAGTAGGCTCTTTCACACCATTGTGCTGTACAAGTGCCATATTTGCATACTTTGGGTTTGGCTTCTTTTGTCTTGTTGATCTTCGAGGTTGGATGTCAGTTGATCTGTTTTCTTCTAGCTCTTTTACCTGACTTAGTCTCTCTTCTTCTGTGACTTTATGTACACCTGTTCTCCATAGGCTTTGTCTCTTCATTGGTGAGCTACTACTTACTCCCTCACTCTCCTTGTTTTCAATTTGAGTGCCTTCTTCTACTACCTCTTGTCTTTTCTCTTCTCCATTATGCCCTTCCACTCTCTCTTGTAACTTTTCCTCAATCTCTGTTGAATCTAACAAGGCTACTGCTTGGGGCAACAACCACGATGATGCCTCTTCAAACACTACATTTCTGGACATGTAGCACCTCTCTGTATTCAGATCACAACACTTCTAACCTTTTCGTTGACTGTCGTAACCAATAATGATGCATCGAATTGCTTTCTTATCAAATTTACTACGATGCTCTTCACTCACGAACACATAGTAGACACAACAAAAAATTTTGAAGTGGCGAACAGTGGGCTTGATCTTTCATACTCTCTCAAAAGGAGAGATAAACTCCAATCATGTTATTAGCAACCTGTTAATCACATGTACTGCTGTCTTCATGCATTCAGCCCAAAATCGTCCTGTTACATTTTTTACATGCAACATACTCCGACAAGTTTCAGCCAAGTGTCGATTCTTTCTCTCTGCTATCCCATTCTATTACAGGATGTATGGACAGGTTAGCTGTCTCCATATTCGGTGTTGTTGTAGATATGTAGAAAACTCTTCTGACACGTACTCTGTCACATTGTCTGATCGTAAGCAACGAACTTTATTCTCAACTTCACTTTCTACATTTTCCTTAAACTCCTTGAATTTACTGAAAGCTTCTAATTTTTGTTTCATAAAGTCAACTCATATGTACCTTAAGTAGTCATCAATAAAAGTGATCATACACTTGAATCCACTAATGAAAGCTTGTTTTACTAGCCCAAACCCATCTGAATGCACTAACTCCAACGGTGCTTTTGTCCTAAATACTGACTCTTCATAAGACAACTGGTGTGCCTTTCCGTACTGGCAGCCTGCACAAATGACATCTTCTCGAACTTCGAGTTAAGGAAGCCCTTTTAACATCGCCTTATTCATCATCACCTTTAACTTGTGATAATTCACATGTCCTAATTTGGCATGCCATAAGTCTGAAGTCTCACTTCTCCTGGTCTTGTTAGCATATGCTTCCTGTGCTAACATGACATACACAGACTTCATCCTTTTGCCTTCCATTAGTGATTCTTTTGGCAGTTGTAAGGTCTTGAACACTTTCACATCATTTGGTCCAAACACTACAAAGTTTCCCACTGCTGTGAGTTAAGACACGGATAACAAATTCTTCATCATGCCTGGAACATGCAACACTTTTTTCAGTTGTATCTGGTGATGTCCAGATTGCGATGTCATGATTGCCTTTCCTACATGTGCTATTGGTAACTCTGCATTTTTGGTCATGATCACTACTCGTCCATCCTTGTATTTTTCCATACTAAGGAACTTTGTCTCATCTCCTATCATATGGTTGGAACAACCTGAGTCAACGATCTAGTCTTCCTCATAGTTAATAAGCTTCTCACTTACTACAATGAGCGCAGTCTCCTGATGTGTCATTGTCTCCTCTATTGCAACTAATACTTCAAAATACCAATCTTTTTCTCTTTTGTTTTGCTGTAAAGTGGCAGTATTTCCTTCAGCCTTCCTTGGCTTTCGACACTCTCTAGTTAAGTGACCCTTACCTCCACAATTGTAACACTTTGGCTTTCGACAATCTCGAGCGATGTGCCCTTTACCACCACAGCTGTAACATTTTCTGTCATCTTTCTTAGTAGTATCTCGACTGCTCGATCCACCAGCTCCCCCTTGTTGGAAACTCCTTTGACTTTGGCTTATCTTCCAATCTTGTCTCCTCGCATTGTTACTTTTATGTCCTTGTTTTGAACCTTTTTCCTCTCCTCTTATTCTCCATAACAGAGCTCTCTCCTCATCTCTCATTGATCCTTAAGACTTCTGCTTGTCTAGGTCCTCTTAGTTAGACAATAGGCTTTCCAACTCTATTAATGTTGGTCTTTAACCCATTCACGGGTAGCAGTGACCAGAGAATCATATTTTGGTCTTAGGCAATGAACAATAATTCTCCTTATCCTCGTCTCATAGATCTCATTGTTAGGATCTAACTTCCCTATTTGCTCATATAGAGATTTTACTTTAGCAAAATACTCGCTTACTGTCATGCTGCCTTACGAGGTTGATAAAAGCTGGTTCTCCAACTGTTGGGGTTTTGCGTTATTTTTCTTGGTGAAGAACTCCTTTAATAAGTCCTTGACTCTTTGGGCGTTTTCGCATTTTTCATTTGTCAGCGTAAATCACTCTCCACCGTAACAGCTACGGCTTCTGTAGGTGGCTCCACTTCTGTCTTATCTACGACCTCCCAGAAATTTTACCCTTATAAGTAGAATCGGATACACAAACTCCAATCTCCGTAATTTGAATGGTTGACTTTCTCAACGGCACTGATTGAACTATTAATTTTTTCCATAGTTGATATTGAATAAATCAATCTTTTCTTGAACATTGCTCTGATATCAAATGTTGAATAAAATTCAGAGATAGATCGGATAAATATGATAAGCTACTTTTACAACTCAACTTCTTTAGAAGACTTACAAAAGATACCTCATACACTTAACAAATTTTTATACCACTCACTTTTACAAATGCTCTCTCTCTCTCTCTCTCAGTACTCTTTGTTTCTTCTTTTGGTGGATACTTAAATGCTTAAATGCCACACCTATTTATAGCTAAGGAGTTACACTTAAAACAAAACATATGTTTAGTTATTTATACTTACTTCATACTCACCACACACATTACTTATATACTTACTCCATACTCACCACATAAACTACTTATATACTTACTCCATATTCACCACACACCACTTAATAATTAAGTAGGTTAACAATTCCACACTATTTTACAACTATTACATTAAAACTTGATGATGAATTTTAACACCACTACATATAGGTGCATTCAAACTTCAAAAACTTGCCTCGAGAGCTCATTGCGAGTGGTGCTTAGAAGCTCTTACGATGGTTGCAAGAATTAATGATCATATAATTGCATGATTTGAAATGAATTAGGATTTTTTTTGTAATTCATAGGCATCTAGTTTATGGATCAAAATTACAAATAAACACGTAAATTTTTCTTTTTATATAAAATTGAATTTTTTCTCCTCATTTCATAATATTATGGATAATTTATTGAAAACATTTATAGTAAAAACTTGAATTAATCATAAAGTACGCGTAGAGAAAACCATTCAAAGACAATATAACAAGCATTACAACTAATTCCTTTGCTTGATTTTTTTTTTATATTCTATTCATCTCTTGTGATTTGTACAACTAATTTTGGCAACAAATAGATGTTTTACACGTAAATCTCTTTATTCCCTTTCCTTTCTTTCCTTTTAATAACCATAAACCCATGAGAGTTTGCATTTTTTTATACAATTCAAATATTACTTTTAAATTTTCAAACTTCATTCTCATTTTAACTACTACTTGTTGAGAATTGATTAAAAATATGTTTATGTTCCTAGTCTTTTGGAATAAGGAATTATTAATGGGGTGTTTAATTTTTAGTGGGTTGTTTAAGTGTCAATGGGTTATTAGTCAAGTTAATGTGTCTTTCACATGATTTTTAGTGGGCTGTTAGTTAAGTTAATGTGTCTTTCACATTTTTTTTGTTATTTTATTTTTTAGGCATGATTGATTAGTGGTTTCTTAGTCCATAATTTTAAGAGTTTATGATTTATTTATGTATCTACATAAAGGCAATTTGTAAATTGTGGAATTGCAAGCATCTTGAATACAAACTTTTATCTTCCTTTGTCTTTGTTCTTCAGTATTCTTATTCTGCACTTCATATACTACAATTTTTTTCATTATGATTCTATAATTTCTCTTCTATGTTTTGTGTTATAATTTTTTTCTGCAATTTTTATTTTATATCATTCCTTCACCAATTTTAGTATTAGTAATATAAATAACTCTTATAAATCGTAATGAATGGAGCTAATCTTATCAGTGTGTTACAACCTTCTTTACTGTTTTTACAAGAGAACACTATAAATTTTGGAGCATTAAAATCAAGACTTTGTTCATGTCTCAAGACTTATGGGACTTGGTTTAGAAAGGATATTCAAAGAAAGATGAAGAATTAGAGTTTAAGAAAAACAAAAAGAATGACTCAGGCATTGTTCTTATTCAACAAGCCGTGCATGAGAATGTTTTCTTAAATTACAGCAGCAAGAACATCAAAAGAAATATGAACAATATTAGAATGTGAGTTTTGCGATTCTTCTAAGATAATTACTACGAAACTCCAACACTTAAATCATGATTTTGAAACCTTGTTCATGAAGACTAATGAATTTGTCCAAGATTTTTTGTCTAAGGAAAGTGGTATTATTAGTCAAATGAAATCATACGGAGATAATATTTTTGATAAAAAAGTGGTTCAAAAATTTTTGAGAAGCCTAAATTTTAAGTTTGATTATATGGTGACGATAATCGAAGAGTCAAATGATTTATTTGCTTTTTCATTTGATGAGCTAATGGAATCTTACGATCCCATGAGGCTAGGATCAACAAAAGATTAGAGAAGAATGAAGAGAAAGCATTCTGAGCCAAAAGGTAAGGATGCGACATATGATAAGCTAGAAAGATATGCAAATAGAGGGCATGTAACAAGTGGATTTTTTAATTGAAGCCATGCCAGAGGCTTAGGTAGAGGACAAACAAAAAGAAGGTTTTATGAGCATTCTCAACAAAGGTAAAGGACCTACTCAAATAAAGGCAACAAGAGTAGAGTCTAGTGCTATCATTGCAAGAACATTTGCCACATCCAGTTAATAGAAAAGTTATTGTCAATAGAAATATAGTTCTTGAGGAGTATGAAAGTTGGAATTGGAGTAGTGAGAAAGAATCTATTAAAATGTAAATTCCTATGATGGATAGCAATTCATAAGCACCCGGTCAAAGATTGGAAAGCTCATTAACTTCTACTCTAACTTCTTTTAATAAAAGTGGTTCTAGCTCTTCAGATCACCCAACACCACCAAGAAATTCAAATTGTTTAAGGAAATATATAGATAATGCTCATTTACTTTGACTATTTCAAATCCTTTTTATTTTAAAGAAGTTGTTGAAAAGGAAGAGCGGTGAAATGCGATGAAAGAAGAGTTAGCAACAATTCAAAAAAATTAAACTTGGGAGTTGACATAGCTTCCTCCAAGTAAAAATGAAATTAGATTAAAATGGATTTTTAAGACAAAATATCATGCTAATGGGAGTATTCAACGTATAAAGCTCAACTTTTTATAAAAGGATACACGTAACAGAAAAGTATTAATTTTGAGGAAATATTTTATCTTATTGCTCGTCTTGAAATAGTTAGATTATTTATTGTTTTAACAACACAATTAAAGTGGCACATATATCAATTTGATGCTAGGCCCACTTTTTTAAATGGATATTTATTAGAGGACGTTTTTATTCAACTTGAAGGTTTTGTTATTTCTGGTAAAGAAAATTAGGTGTACAAGTTATAAAAAACTATTTACGAATAGCGTGATATGACAAGATTGATTCATGCTTCTAGTAAAATGGGTTCGAAAGAAGTGAGAACAAACTAACTCTTTATTTAAAAAAGTATGGTAATGGTGATGCACTTATGGTTTGTTTTTTGCAGAACCAGATTATAAAATCAAGAATCTGAAACTTCGTATATACGACCCTTGATTAATAGCTTGTGATTGAGTTCACTAATTATATGTATAAGCTATAATTATATGATTTAGTTGATGGCTTCATGTCTTTGCATTGCCAGTCATTTTTTTATGTATCTATAGGAAGCTCAAGTATTCATGTCTAATCTTAATCTATAGATATAAGTTTAGTTTATCTTGTCCTAAATATATTTTAAGATTTTAATTTATATTCATAATAATGTATATAAGAATTTAATGGATTACAAGAACGGTTAAAGAAAGAAAAGGTAATTTATTCAAATTAAGTTTGATTGTAAAATTAGAGAATTTTTAAGAATAAATGTGAAATATTTGATAAATAAGGATCAATATTACATATTTAATTTATTTAGACCTAATGAATACTTAATTAGAATGAACTATAATTCTAATTTAATTTCAGTAAAAATTAAAATTATATTTCAATTAAACCACTAAAAGACATATCTTGTTATAAATAAGTATAGACACTATGAGAGTTAACACTTCTATCTTCTTCTTTGTTTTTGAAATTCAAAAAGAATTGATTCTCAAACAGAGAAAGTTATAACAATTGATAACGATAACAGAGGAATACATAACAACTAGAAACAACGAAAATACAAAGAAAAACCGAATTAAGAAAGCACAAATGAGCACCCCAATGTCACGGCAACGCCTCAACACATCTGTAGACTGGCATCTAAAGAGGATAGGCTCTTCTATGTTATATTTCAGTGCAGTACCCATCCATAATGATTAACTTGAACACTTCAATCCATTCTTCAGCTCAAATTTGGACTCACTGTAATATCTACTTAACAGCCATTGTGAGGCCCTGCTGTAACTCCTTAATGTTCAGGGAGTCTCCATCACCTAACAATGTCAAGATTGCGCTGTTTGTAAATTTCCTGCACAATAGAATGTTCCCAGACCCTATCCACCAACTCTGTTATGAAGTTCTCCACCCAAGACTCTTGGGCTTTAAAAATCCGCTGGTTTCTCTCTAACCATAGGTTATAAACTAGACAGCTAAGTGCCACCCTGAGGATGGTGTAGTCTCCATTGTAGAGAAATCTCAGATTGCTGCACCACGCCACTTTTTCCCGCCAGTTCGCTATGATGTCTTGAATACCACATAGTTGAAGCACCTTCCACCGAGCCTCCGCTGAATAGGCACAATTGAAGAATAGGCGACCATAGGATTCCCTATCCTGCTTGCTTAAGCAAAAAATGGCTAGGACATGAAGGAAGCTACCAATCCCATCAAGTATGGACAATGTCTCCTTAATTGATGACCAAAGAACGAGAGTATTTCGGAGGTTAGTTAGCGCCATTAATGCAAGAATAATAGCCATAGAATATTAAAGAAACCAATAGGACACGAGAAAACTTAGCGCCATCAATGCAAGAGTATATGCAAAACGCATGCATCTCCTTCGCCATGGGACCAATTATTCTCATACCACTCCACGTGGTTGGGCTAAAGTTATCACAGGAAATGGTTTCAAGCTTGGAGTACTATAGTCATCTTATAGTGACATAAGAATGTCAGCTTAGGTGGATAACCACTCAATGGTCTTGCTTCTTTTAAGGTGAGCTTTTTATTACTGTGGCAGGTGAAGGAGATTTGGCATTAATATTGTTATGTGTACACGTATTTTTAAGAGTGAAAGTGAACAAGATAAACTCAACAGTGTACAAAGAAGAGATCTATTGCTTGCAGTATTTCAAAGGAGAGGGAGTTTAATTCCAAGGGCTTTCAAGGATTTGATTTTAGGAATGAGTCATATACCTCAGCACTTCTACAAGGGAAAGGACGGCTACTCTTGCTCGACGGACAAGATCAAGGACTCCAAGGCTGTCTTATGGGATCCGATAATTAATCCTTACGTGCTAACTTCTACAAATGGCTATGCTTTAAAGTTTTCCAAGTCCTTAATTGGAGTACGTTAGCTTTGAAGATAGTGAATTTGCAATGCTTTTGTCCTTGAGTCCGTTCTTAGTCGGCAACAAAAGGGTCAGTTAAAGGACTCTCAAAAGGGTCAATTAAGGACAAAAGTCCTTAATGACCAAATGAAAAGTAGCGTAGAATATTAAGGTTGTGATCGGATTAATCGAGTAGCACGACTTGCCAGAGTCTTATGATGATGGAAGCGAAGTGGGTACGAGAAAACATCGTCAATGGAAGAGAGATGGAAACAAGGAAAACTAGGGTCCTTCAGGCCCTCTCATCTTTTCTTCTATTTTTTGAGGAGTGAATTAAGAAGTTTAAATTTTAGATTATATAAATTTACTGCAATATTTCTACATAATTTTAAAAATTAACGTTATATTATTTAGGAATAATAATTATACAATTAGTAAATTTTTTAAGATTTTTTTTATATGAATGGTAATCCTTTAAAATTTTTCAATTGAGTAATTAACCTTTAAATTGATTTTCAATTAAGGACAAAATATTAACTCCATTAAACTAATGTTGATGTGGCAAAAAAAATTTGTCACGTCAGCATCTACATAGTAAAAAGTGTCATGTCATCGTTTATATGTACACTCTCATTACTTTAAAAAAATTTCAATTCAATAAGCAATCTTTTAAAATTTTTTCAATTTAATAAGCAATCTTTTGAAAAATTTTCAATTTATTAACCAATCTTCTAAAATTCATTCAATTCAAGTTTAAATTAATTTTTAATAAAAAATAAATGATTAATACACTATTATTTTATTACAAAATATTGTATAACGATTTTTAAGTTTAATTAATAAATATATAACTTGTCCTTTCAAAAGATTAAAAACTATTTTATTGAAATAAAATAATTTTACCATTATATTTTAAATTTTATATTTTCAATAGAATAAGTTTCAATTATTAAAAAAATATTTTACAATTGAATATTTTCAATTGAATTATATCGAAATTATTTATTTATATTTTCAAAATTAATATCTAATTCTTCATAAGATACATACTTTTTATACTAGACATAATTGTAACTAAAATTATTTTTTATCTATGAATATATATATATTAAATGTAGATATTTTTTTTGTTATAATAGAAAATTTTTAAATAATTGTTATGATAAATAGAATACCTTCAAAATTTTTAAATTTAAATATTTTTGAATAATTTCAAATTGTAGAACAATACTCTAATCTTATTGTTGAATTTGAAATTTAAAATTATTTTAATTATATTTAAAATTATATTTTCATTAAAATAATTTTTATTCAAATATATATAATTCAAAAATTATTTATAAATTAAATTATAATTTAATTTTAAATTAGTCAAAAAATAATTTACAATATTAAAAATATTAAATTGTAAAATATTTTAAATATATTTTCATTCTTTAAATATAATTAAGTAATTTAATATAATTCAAAATTTATTTATAATTAAAAATATTCAATTATAAAATATTTTGAATAAATAAAATTTATTCTATTGAAAATATAATTTTTACAATATAATTGTAAAATTATTTATAACTTAAAATTATTCTATTTTAATAAAATAATTTTTAATCTTTTGAAGGGTTAAATTACACATTGTTAATTAAACTTAGAAATCGTTATACAGTACTTCTTAATAAAATAATGGTGTATTAATCACTTGTAATTTTATTAAAAAATTAATGTTAACATAAATTGAATGAATTTTAGAAAATTGGTCACTAAATTGAAATTTTTTCAAAAAGTTGCTCACTAAATTGAAAATTTTTTTAAAGGTTACTCACTGAATTGAAAAATTTAAAGGTAGGGGAGTGTATCCGTGGACGATGATGTAACACTTTTGTCACGTGGATACTGACGTGGTAAATACATTTACCACTTCAGTATTAATTTAATGGAGTTAATATTTTTACCTTAACTGAAATATTTTTAAAAAGTTGATTATTCAATTAAAATTTTTTAAAGGTTTGTCACCCAACTAAAAAAATCTTAAAAGATTTATTAGTTTTATAATTATTATCCCGATTCTAAACATATGGTTTACGTGTATTGCATGTGATATAAAGTAATTTCGCTTACCAAATTATTGCCATCATAATCAATCTCAATCAATTAGACTGGAGGATTTAAATTAAAATGTTTTGTTGTCCATTTCATTCCCAAAGTAGTATAAAAAACAATAAATATTTTTTAGTTATTAGTAATTTTATCGAATGGTAATTTGGCCACAAAATAAATTGGTAAATCTTATAATAGCCTCATAACCCATGCTATGAATGAATGAATGAATGAATTAGTAATTCAAAATTAATTGCTGGATAACGGAGTCAAGTTCAATACAAATTTTGTATCTATTAATATGAAGTCTTCGAAAAGTCTAAGTACATTAAACTTAAGATTTTTAATATTAAAGGCACTTACAATTCTTTGACTAACTAATGAAATATTTTCATTTTGATAGTTATAAATTTATATATTACATAACATTTTTAATATTAACAAAAAAGGAGAGAAAATAATGATGTTAAAACTTAATCATTCATAATGCATGAATAAAGGAAGAGCATTTATTACATATTGTTTTAATATAATAGGAGCTTAATGTCTTTTATTTTCTCAATATCACTAAGTATTTTGTTATTATAAAAAAGGAAGAAATTACTTAACTAAGTAAAGTTCTAACTCATAATTTTGAGAATAATAAAATATATTATTACTAATGTTTTTATCCTTAATGATAGAAAGATAATATGTGAAATATCAAGTTCAATAGAAAGGAAAAATTAGCAAAATGAGTCAGTCGAATCATTTGAGCAATAAAAGGATAAAGAAAATGATTAAAGTGGAGCACATATGCAATTTAAGTAAGAAATAAAAATAAGGATGAATAAATTATATTAAGATTTAAACATATTATTGTAATCATTCTTGTACCCTTATCTTTATCATTTTAATGAATTCGAGGTTCAATTATTTCATGATTATTCGTACTTATAAATAGTATATATATATAGTCATAATTAATAAGAAATTTGGAACAGTTTTAAGGAACCCTTACAATGAATCAAAATAGTTTTAAAGACTTTTGAAATGGCTTTAGATCAAATTTTTATTAAGGAACTACATTTTAATTTTTTAAAGGACTTGAGAAGTTTTTAAAAACTTATTTAATGAAGTTTGATCAATTATTGGAGGATTTTGGGTAATCAGTATTAGGGTTTTGATTTGACTGGTTAACCATTATGACAATATGGTTGACCAATGTTTTTGGAGAACATATTACATGTGTTTAGGATCACATGGATCGATCAATTTAACAAAATAGTTAACCAATACTATTATTACTAGTCATTATAATTACTAATTTTTTATGTTTAATAAGTATTTTTTTAGTATAAATAAACTACACATGAGTTATTAAGCCGAAGAGAGGGTTACTAAAAAATTTCTTGACAAGATAAAAAGAGCATATGTGAATTATATAACATATATTGAGTCTTTATTCATTAATGTTAGTAAAAGAGAGATGTTTAGAATTGTATGAGTTTGCAATTATTGCAATTAGAGAAATTTCTTAAGATACATATTATAAGAAATTTTCTTGACCTTGAATAAGATTTGAAAAGAGTTACTTTTTACATAAGACATAGTAAGATAATTGTAAATGTTCCTCTTCATTTGTGATAAAGAAGCTATTATACAAGAGTTCTTCTTCACCTATTGAAGGAAGAAGATTGTAAATTCTCAATTGAAACTTTGAGAGTAGACATAAGTTAAGGGCTTATTTTGTTAGTTTTCTTGTTTTGATTTTTGATTTTTATTTTTCTAAATATAGAAATCGAAAAAAATAACAAACAAATAAAATAGAAAAACAAATAAAACACATAAAAACGGAAACAAAAAACAAAAATGAAAAGTTAAATCAAATAGGCCAAAATATTTTTTTGATCAAAGTACTATAAATTGATGCTTTCTCCCTTTTCCTATCTCTTTAACTATTATTATGGTTTTGATTATCATATATGAATTTATCATAATCTTTTAGTATAATAACAATTCATTCACTAATTTACTAATAGGACGAAAAGTAAATAAACAAAATTCATTGCCTGCCATATGTCATCTAAACATAACATATTTGAAAAATTATAATCTCTAATTAACTGGGTATATAAATACTAGATTTTTACTAAATCCTTATAATGATTGGTGACAAACATGTTTCATTTTTACCTATTGAGGCACTACTATATCATAGAGTTCTATATAAGAAAACAATTGTTTCTAACTTCATCAAATTATTAAAAAAATACTAGCACTTCATGAAGATAGTTGGAAGAATATATGGTTGAGAATAATGATTCAACATATATAAGAATCTTATAGATTACCTTCATGAAAAGATTGATCCATAGTGATCCATGAGACAATGTAGCATACATTGTTCAAACTAAAGGAAGATTTATCAAGAGTGATAAACTAAAAATATATTGCTGAATGCTCTTATATATGCATTAACTTCAGAAGAATAATAGATTGAAGTACATAAATTCACCTTAGTGAGAATGTAGCAAACTTATTTATAAAGCTCCTTCCACATTAATATTTTAAGAAAGTTAATACAAGATTCAGATGCAACATGCAAAGATTTGAGTTGAAAACGGATTTCATCATGAAGGAGAGCGTTATACTCTTTTTTGTATAAATAAAAGTATTAGGTGATTCATTTTGTATAAATAATAAGAGAAACAAGTTCTCTCCTCATATTATTTCTAATATCTTACTCTTATTCTCCAGTTACTCTCTCAATTATTAAATATTGTTATTTCTTATTCCTACTTTCCGCAATAGTTTTTTAATGTATTATAAGTAGGATATTCAATAGTATTATGCATTTAAATATAAACTGAACTTGTTTCCTCTGACCATTTAGTGCTTAACCTCAACTAACTATGTTAGACGTTGAAACAAATTAGGACGTCTCAAGTGAGAGTGAAAAATGAGTCATCTTTACATACAAGATACGAGAGTGTACTTTAGTAGAAAAATAAATACATTTAGAAATTAACCGATACACTTAATATTCTTTCAACCACATATTTTAGATAAATTGCTTGACAAATTACTCAAAATTAAGAAACAAATTCAACTCTATTAATAAAAAATAAATGTGAACTTTATATTTATTAGAGAGCGTGCTTTAATGGCAAAACAAATACATTTAGAAATTTAGTTTTTGATACACGTAATAGTATGTCAACTACGTACTTTAAATAAATAATTTGGCGACTCACTCATAAATAAGAAATGATTAAGCTTAACTATTCTTTAGTTAACATGAACTTTATATTTACTAGTGCAAAGGGTTTGAAGAGTTCAGGACTTGAACCTAGGGATTTTTGCATTAAAGACATTTTAGAGCCATCAGTATTAAGAGGACACCTCAAAAGGCTACATCTCCTAACATTTGATTTCATTTCAAAGAAAAAAACCAAAACTACACACTTTTATTAAGAGAAGCAACATATCACACTTTATCTCCTTTTTCTATTTTTTGGGTAAAAATTTTAATTTAAACCATAACTTTTACAGTAAAATTTAGGTCAAAACCTAATGTTTTTTAATCATTTAAATTGAACTCTAATATTATTTTAAGAAAAAGTCTTCATCGAACCTTCAATTGACAAAACCATAACACTATTAAAACTCCATTAGTTAATTATACTTGTGGCAATAATTTAAAACTTATAAACTTTTTTGAGTCCGTAAGGCAACAATGAGCCCTACCTTCGTCGAAGTATTCCTAAAAGAAAAAATCACAAAAAATCTCTTTTTTCCTTTTGAGTACTCCTTAAATTAAAAAAAGCAAAGGCCTAACTAATAATTCTTATAGATATGAGAAACCAAAGCTTTTTAGCCTTCATTTTTTGAGACTTTTATCTAACAAGCTCAGTAATTTAGTTAACTAAGAGGCAATAAAATGAGATAATCAGGCCTAAAAATTATATAGAAGAAGATTCTAGGTGAGTTTTAAAAGATTTCTCAAATTAAGTAAAAGGGTATTCTCTGGATCACACTATGTTTATATACCTAAAGAGGGAAAGAGGAGAGTGAAGAATGTGAGGATGATAGAATTGGGCAAGGTTCAAAGAAAGATAGAAAGATGACACTAATTATATAATATACATGTAAAGCTAGTAAGAGATGAAGAGAGATCACCAACTATTTAAATAATATAAGAAAGCTTAAAGCTTAAAGTAATGTACCGAATAAACCAAAGAACCAAAGAAGTAGAGAAATTACTGGGAATAATGGAACTTCTATAAGAACGATGTTGCCTGATGTGTGTATACAATGGAATTTCTCTTTTTAAGAAAATGCAATTCTCTTATATTTTCTTCAATTCTCTTATTAATTCCCTTTTAGATGACATTTAATCAATTTTGCATTAATATTAAGGTGTATGTTTTTTTAATAATGAGTATTTGAATTTGAAATTGGGTTAAAGACATGGAAATCTTGAATGATATTCTTTATAGGACGATAAGAAGTAGCAAGCAAATAGAATTAAATGCAATAAAGATTTAAATTTTGGAAACCATTATTTTTTTAGGTCTAATGCAGTGAAATAAGTAGAGGAAATCTAATGTTAGGTTAATACGTATATTTTCTTTTCTTGTATGCATCACAAAAGCATCGTTAATCAATAAACATGTGATGATATCATTTTTGTTAAATCAAGGGAGGTTTTATCTAGATTTTAATGATGACAAAGGATCTTTACTACTATTGGTTTTATTACTGTAATATTGCAAAAGTATAATTAAAGAAAAGGTGTTAAAAGACATAATTTGGAGTTAAAGTTAGAGTATTAGAATTAAAGTGATTAGGCATGAAGATCAAGATATTGAATGAAGGATCAAGTATCAAGATGGGAAATTGAATAAGTTATGCTTTGTACTTTGTATTATAAATCCTATCTTGATCTTTTCAAAGTATTTTATAGGTTTAGAACATGCATAATTCATTCTTACTTAGTGTTTATACATATAGATTTCATGATTAAGTAGAAATGTATAGAGAAAATTTTAAATTATTATTTTAATATATTAAACTTTTTTAAGGAGCTAGTTTGATATGTATGTATTAATATGTGTTAGAAAAATAAGTGTTTGAAAATTTGGGATATATTTTGGGACAACTTACATTTATTGGAATGTAAAAAATTAGTCTATATATAGACTGGTCTACCAATGGCACATTAATTGGTTGGCCAATGTATTATTTTTGCACCTGCTGATCATCCAGTAGTATGTACTTATCAACCAGGGCTATGACAAATTAAACACCAACAACCATTTCCAATAGTATAAAATAAAATAAATAAAATTTAATGAGTCTTAAGAGTGACAAATGACTTGTAGATCAAAATTTACATATAAATGTGTATATTAAATGTGCGTTTTGCATCAAGGAGTATTAAGAAACATCAAATCAAAATTTGAAAGCTTTCAAATGATTATTTTGGTTAGTTTGAGAGTGTTTAATGCAAGTTTTTAGTGCATGCATTACTTTATATGTTAGTGAATCCCTTAAACACTTTGAATTAGTTCAATTGAGAACTTTTGGAGTGTATTTTTTTAAAAGGATAGTAAGGTTGTAAGAGAAATACTATAAGAGTTACTTTTGTGCCCAAGAAAAAGGAAAAGAGGTTATCTAAAAGTTGATCTTCACTTATTAAAAAAGATTTGATAGTGAGATTTTCAATAAGAAGTTAGAGAGTAGATGTAGGAGTAGCTTGATAATATGATTGAATTATTTTATGTTTTATTTTGAATTTTCATGTGATTTCAATCCTATTTTCAAGATAAAATGTTCAATTTGTGTTGAATACTAGGTTTGATGTGTTAATACACATTTGGGATAAAAAAAAGGAAAATTTTTAAAGCAAATTGGAGAAAAAAAATGCTTAAGAGGAGGGTAACTTTGTCTTTTAAAATGGCAGTAAAAAAAAATTTTAAGGAGGAGCAAAAACGTTTAGTAAAAGGGCATTTAAAAAGCTAAGTAAAAATATTTCCTTGGAGCTAACAACAAAAGAAACATCATTAAGGATGAAGCAACAAAAAAAAAAAAGGGTTTGTAGAACAATAAGCTTGGACAAGTGATGGTTAAAGAAGAAAGCTTAAAAGAAGAAGAGGATAAAAAGCTTTAAAGCTTTCAAAGAAAGGAGCCAATCACATTATTACTTGGACAGTGAGACAAAAAGCTTTAAAGCTTTAAAGAGAGAAGTAAAAAAAAGTTTTATAGAGATGCTTTTAAAAGCTATAAATGGCATAACTCAAAACATTTTTATTAAGGGATAAAAGTTTTCTTTACAAGGGAGACACGCAACCTTAGGCTTGGAAACAAAGCAAAAACTTTTAAAGCTTCACTTATTTAAGGATGGCCATATATATATATATATATATGAGGGAGGAGAACGCCCTTGAAGATGACAAGCTTGAAGAAGCTTTCCAAAGAGGAATGGCACCACATTTCTCCTAGCTTTTCCTTGTGTATTTCATTTTGTTTTGACATATTCTTTTGTTTTTCATTTTGTTCTTCCATTTTATTCGTTCCTTTCCCTAGTTTACTTTTTTTTTTTCAATTTCCATTGCTCTATGCTAGGTCCAAAGGCTTATTTTACTATTTTAGTTTAATGCTTTCATTTTCAGTTCATAGTTTAATGCTTTGTTCTTAGTATTTAGTTTAAGTTTGTTTAAATATTGTATTAAACCTTTGTTATTTAATTAATTTATGATATTGCTTTCTTTTTTCAGCCCTTTATTTGTTATTACTATTATAATTATTTTTATTTTGTTGTTTGTTCTAGTTAATTTCTTGATGTTAGATTAGGTTGTAATTAAGTTGGAAGATATTAATAGGATTTTAACTTAATAATTATAAGAATTGATTAGGAATTTATTGGATATTGTGATTTAGGTCGAGATTGAATTAGAATTCTAGTTAATGACATGAATTAGGGATTTATTTATAGGATTGGTCATCCTAAGTTTAATTTCTAATTTCATTGCTAGGAATGAACTTGTAATATGCAATAGTCTTAGTGATTTCCATAGGTAGCAATAGGCTAATTGGTTTTGTTAGTGAACTTAAACAACTTTGCCTAATATTCCAGTTCTTTAAGTGGGCTTAGATTAGTCATTTCCTAGTGTATTAATGCTATCGCATCGTTAAATCTAGAGAGCTTATTTTAGATTGCCATATGATTAGGGGTACATTTTTTATTGCATAGGACTTATCTAAAATTAATAGAACATAGGATTTGAGAACTTATTCAAACTAATAGGCTATCATCTTAGACCAATCGCAATCTATCTATTTTAATGATCAATTATAAGTCTGAATCCCTAATATATCTTTCGCCCAACTTTCTTTTATTGTCTTTGTTTATTTCTTGTGTGCATTTTTACTTGTTTGTTTTACTTTCGTTGTTTGTCCGTTTTTTTTTAATGTCTTCACATTCTAGGGGTTTTTCTTTTAGGTAACCTTAGAAATAGTTTTAGTGCACCCTAACTCTCTGTGGGATCAACCTAGACTTACCCTAACTATCACTTGAGCACTAAACCACTATAAAATTGATTTGCACTTATCTTCTCTTGCTTTTTTTTTAAAATTTTATCTTATTTTAATTTATATTACTATATTGTTTATCAAATTATTTATAATTATGCATTACTATTAAAAGGCATTTTGTACATTAAGGAAGAAGTCAAATAGAATTTTTAGTTGTGAATCTACTCATGAGATTTGACTCATATTAGAGATTACTTATGAAGGCATAAACTAAGTTGAAAAAGAAGAGAGTAAGTATACAAAGAAAGAAGTGGCTCACATATGCCTCTTAGATAATAAGGTATACTTTAAGTCAAATTTTTGTAAAACTAATGATGAGGTACCTACATGTTTAAATTCTTGTGATGAAGATGATGATTATATTAATGAGTTAATTAAATGTTTGGAAGCTATGATTAAGAAAAAGAAAGACATGTCTTATAAGTATAAGGAAATATTAAAAATTCAAGATGCATGCAAATTAGAGAATGAAAATTTGAAAAACGAGTTTTATAGCATTGAAGAACAAAAAATGAGGAAAATTGTGATGTACAAAAATTAAGAGATGAAAATGCATATTTGAAAAAAGAAGTAGAAATTTTTAAAAATTAATTGTATAAATTTAATAGAGAAAACAAAAGGTTAAATTTCATGTTAAGTGAAAGAAGGCTTCAAATAATAGACATGGTCTAAGAAACACCTATGAAAATGCACCATCTAGTAGTAAGCCTATTTTTATTAAAGGACAAATTTTAGAAGAAGAATATATATCTAGGCCACCCTCTTTTAAGTCACAATATCAAATAACTCATCATATTTTCATGTATGCATATATACCAAAGTCTAGAAGAGAAGTGCATACAAATAAAAATAGACATAACTTTTATAGAAATATATAAACACAACATGGACTCATTTAGGCCTTATGTTAGACTCCTAAATACATGTACACAGTATTAGGAGCATTTCTAATTCATATCCTAAGTCCTATTTTCATCCAAGGAGAACATATAATGATCGGAGACTTAAAATTTTGTATAGTAATAACAAATTAAGAACTTGTTTTCACTCGTATAATGCTCCTATGATAAGTTATTTTTGTGAACATTTTGAACGTGTTAAAAAATTTTGTTATGACAAAAGAAATTTGATTGTATAAATCGTTAAGAGGTTTAAATTTTGGGGTTAACCGTATTTGTAGTTCTAAACCTTTCACCATTTTCTTAATTAAGTCTTATACCTTTAAAACTTCCTATTGAAGTCATATACCACTGCGGATTAATTAAAGGCATTATTTATAGGACTTAATTGAAAAAATTGTAAAAGGTTTAAGATTTAATTAAAAAAATTGTGAAAGGCCACTTGAAAGGTAGTTTCTAATGTAAAAAAACCAAGGAAAAATAGTATTGTTACCATTATTAAAGCTT